>JADHKP010000051.1:163107-250690 GCA_019925385.1 Raffaelea deltoideospora | reverse complement strand
TTTTTTTTTTTTTTTTTTTTTTTTTTTTTTTTTTTTTTTTTTTTTTTTTTTTTTTTTTTTTTTTTTTTTTTTTTGTTTTTTTTTTTTTTTTTTTTTTTTTTTTTTTTTATATAAAAAAAAAAAAACAAAAAACCAACCCCCCCCCCCCCCCCCCCCCCCAAAATGGCGGCCGTGGACTGTGCAAGCGGACGCGGCGATAGCGGGCCGGTGGCAGAAGAGGCGGCCACGATCAGAGGCCGTGGCATGTCGACGGCGGCGCAGCAACGGGTGCGGAAAGGCAAGCGGCGGCACGCAAGCGACGACGATGGCGGCGGGCTGGAGAGGGCGGCCAGCAGCAGCGGGGAGGCGGCATCGGGCAGCGAAACGACGGCGACGACGGCAAGGACAGCAGCGTCGGCAGCGGCAGGAGGGACAGGCAAGCGACGGCGTGCGGCCGCCGGCGGTGCGAAGGAAGAAGCCGGCTCTGGTTCTGGTTCTCGGAGAAGCAAGAGCAAGAGCACAAAGGCGCAATCGCAGCAGGCAGCGACGGCGGCGGTGGCGGTATCGCGGGACGAGTGGCCTGATTTTTTCCGGCAGCTGGAAAGGACGCACCGGGCGCTGAATGTGGTGTATACGTTTTGCTGCACGCGCAAGCACCTGCTGACGACGTTTGCGACGATCAAGACTGCAGTGGAGCAGCAGATGGGCAGCGGCAGCGGCGGCAAAGGAGATAAGGAAGATAAGGAAGACAACGCCGACAACGCCGACAAGACGGAAAACGGCGGCCGTGCCGAGCTTCGGGTGGAGGATGTTGCTGCCATCGGCGCGCTGCTGGCGTTTGCCGGCAGCAGCGACTCGGCGAGGCGCAGGAGCTGCAAGCGATGCAGCGAGAAGAGGGCGGTGAAGAAGGAGGACGAGGGCCCGGACGAGGGCCAGGACGAGGCCCGAGACGGGGGCCAGGACCCGGACAAGGAGGATGCGGACAGAGCCGGCGGCGACATCCATGCGGCTGCGCCGGGGATCTTGTTTGCCTACGTGGACGAGCTGTCGTTGCGCGTGGACGTGCTGGGAGCGGAGCGCGACGAGACATTCAAGAGCGGCGGAGGCGGCGGCGGCGGCGGCGGCGGCGGCGGGTGGCGCGGCAGCCGGAACCGCATACTGATGCAGGGGCCGGCGTCGGACGCGTCGGTGGGCGGGATCACGGGGCGAGAGGGTCTGGGGCGGCCGACGTGGCAGCAGCAGCAGCAGCAGCAGGAGCAGGGCGACGGTGGTGACAGCTCGACGCCGTATGCAACCAACGTTTCCGGCGACGGCCGAGACGGGGACAGGCGAGAAGTGCTGTACTTTGAGTTTGTGGACGAAGACCTCAAGCGGCAGGTGGCGCACGCCAAGACGGGCGAGCCGACGCGGGCGACGCGGCTGCTGCGGTCGGAGCGGCTGCGCATGCCGGTGTACGGGGCGCAGCAGATGGCGGCGCTGATTGAGCGGCGCAACGGGCGCTTTGCGGCGGCGGTGCAGGGCTTTCTGGACCACCAGCGGGAGCACGAGCGGGGGGACGGGGGCGGTGACGAGGCGGATGCAAAAGGGGCCGACGCCGTTGCGGCTCTACGGCAGATGGCCGAGGCGTTCATTCCCGTTCCATCAGCGGCAGCAGCGGCGACAGAGCTGCATGGGGGGCGTGGGCGGGATCACGGGGCGGAAGGGTCTGGGGTGGCCGACGTGGCAGCAGCCGCAGCAGCAGCAGCGATGCCGGCGGAGCGGGCGAGCATTGCGCAGATTGTGGAGGAGCTGCGGGCGAGTCCGTGGTACTGTGGGCAGATTGTGGCGGGCGGGCACCAGGTGGTGGAGGAGCGGGAGGCGGTGTACGGCGAGCTGGAGTTTGTGCTGAGCCAGGGGCTGGTGGACGCGCTGTACAACGCCAAGGGCATTGGGCAGCTGTATGTGCACCAGGCGGAGGCGATCAACGCGCTGCACGGGGGCCAGCACGTGGTGGTGGCGACGCCGACGAGCTCGGGCAAGTCGCTGATCTACCAGCTGCCGGTGGTGCACGCGCTGGAGCAGGACCGGACGGCGCGGGCGCTGTTTCTCTTTCCGACAAAGGCGCTGGCGCAGGACCAGAAGCGCAGCCTGGGCGAGCTGCTGGCGTGGATGCCGGGGCTGGGAAATGACATGGGGAGCAGCAGCAGCCTGGTGGAGACGTACGACGGCGACACGCCGTTTGGCGAGCGGCGGGCGATCCGCGAGGGGGCGCGGGTGGTGCTGACGAACCCGGACATGCTGCACGCGGCGATTCTGCCGCAGGAGGAGCGGTGGCGGAGTTTTTTTGCAGGGCTGCGGTACGTGGTGGTGGACGAGCTGCACTACTACAACGGGGTGCTGGGGGCGCACATGGGCTTTGTGCTGCGGCGGCTGCGGCGGCTGTGTGCGGCGGTGGGCAACGGCGGCGTGCGGTTTGTGGCGTGCTCGGCGACGGTGGCGAACCCGGTGGAGCACTTTTGCGCGCTGGTCGGGGTCGGGGCGGCGGCGGTGCGGCTGGTGGAGGCGGACGGGGCGCCGGCGGGGCGCAAGGAGTATCTCTGCTGGAACACGCCGTTCCGGGTGCCGGGCGACGCGCGCAGCGGGCGCGGCAGCGCGGTGGTGGAGGCGGCGCGGCTGGTGTGCGCGCTGGTGGTGCGCGGCGTGCGGACGATTGCGTTTTGCCGGGTGCGCGAGCAGTGCGAGCGGCTGCTGGCGGAGGTGCACAGCGAGCTGGGGCGGCTGGGGCGGGCGGCGTGGGCGCGGCGCGTGATGGGGTACCGCGGCGGGTACACGGCGCAGGACCGGCGGCAGATCGAGGCCGACATGTTTGCCGGCCGCCTCGTGGCCGTGGTGGCGACGACGGCGCTCGAGCTGGGCGTCGACATTGGCGCCCTCGACGCCGTGGTCACGTGCGGCTTCCCCTACAGCCTCGCGCACCTGCGGCAGCAGAGCGGGCGGGCAGGGCGGCGGCGCGGGCGCGACGCGCTGGCCGTGCTGGTGGGCGACGGCTGTGCCGTGGACCAGCACTACATGCAGCACCCGGCGGGGCTGTGGCGCACGGCCAACGGCGGCGTGGCTGGCGGCGACGCTGCGCTGCAGATCGACCTCGACAATTTGCTGGTGCGCGAAGGTCACGTGCAGTGTGCGGCGCTGGAGCTGCCGATCCGGCCGGCCGAGGACGCGCAGTACTTTGACGGGCGGCCGACGAGCCTGGCGGCGCTGTGCGCCGAGCGGCTCGAGCGCGATGCCCAGGGCTTCTACCACTGCCACGCGAGCTTCCGCCCGCAGCCGTGGCGCCGGGTGTCGCTGCGCGACGCCGACGACGACGCCGACGACCGCTTTGCCGTCGTGGACATGAGCAAACCCAGACAGCCGGTCGTGCTCGAGGAGCTGGAGGCCGCGCGCGTGCCCTTTACCGTGTACGACGGCGCCATCTACCTGCACCAGGGCGCCACCTACCTGGTGCGCGACGTCGACGCCGACCGGCGGCTGGCCCGCGTCGAGCGCGTGCAGGTCGACTGGACGACGACGCAGCGCGACTTTACCGACGTGGACCCGGTCGAGACGCACGCAGTGCGGCAGTTGGGGGGAGGCAGCTCTGGCAGCGGCGGAGTGGTCAGTTCCGGCAGTTCCGGCTCAGACTCGGACTTGGGCTCCGGCTCGGACTTGGGTTCCGGCTCCGGCTCGGACTCGGACTTGGGCTCCGGAGTGGCCGAGTCTGGCAGCTCCATCGCCACACCCGCCGCCGCCTGCGCCTACCTCGGCGTCATCCGCATCTCGCAAACCGTCTTTGGCTACTTCAAGGTGGACCGGCGCGGCCGCATCCTCGACGCCGTGCAGATCGACAGCCCGCCCGTCGTGCGCTTCAGCAAAGGCACCTGGGTCGACGTGCCGGCCGCCGGCCTCGCCGTGCTGCAGCGCCGCCGCCTGCACATGGCCTCCGCCATCCACGCCGCCGAGCACGCCGTCCTGAGCCTGCTGCCCACCGTCGTCGTCAGCCTGCCCGGCGACGTCCGCACCGAGTGCAAGAGCGGCCACAAGGAGTTTTCCGCCTCGGCCGCCCCGTCCCGCCGCAAACGGCCCGCCCGCCTCACCTTTTACGACGCCAAGGGCGGCCCCGGCGGCGTCGGCTTCTCCGTCAAGGCCTTTGACTTTCTCGACCGCCTGCTGGCCCAGGCCCTCCACCGCATCGAAAACTGCACCTGCGCGGGGGGGCTGTCCGAGCCGGCCCCGTCGGAGAAGTTGGAACCGTCGCTGTCGTCACCACCAGTGGCCGGCCTTGGCTCTGCTGCCGCCCCCCCCCGCGGCTGTCTCGAGTGCATCGCTTCGCCGACCTGTCTCGAGGCCAACGCCGTCATGAGCAAGGCCGGCGCCATTGTCGTCCTGCGCAGCCTGCTGGGACTGCCGATTGACGAGGACGGTCTGCCGATGGGGCCCGAGGAGGGCATTCCCGAGGGCCCGGAAACGATCGTGCTGGCGCAGCCGGTGCCGGGCAAGAGGCTGTAGTGCTATGCCGTTTGGCTGTGAGGGGCCGCTTGTGTGGTCACGTGACAAATCGCCTGTAGAGTATGGATACGAATTACCTAAAATAGTACCAACAGTTGACCGAGCTACAGTGCTCCTTAGTGTGCCGAGGTATGTGTGGGGAAGAGAAGGCACTTTCAGCAGCTTCGGCCCCAGCGAGCTGTCTCACTTGTTGAGACTCTGTTGAGCAGACTTACTCGCACTTACTCGCACTTGCACTTACTCGCACTTCCTCTTTCAATCTTTTCTTCTCTTTCCAGTCTCTGCTCTTTCCATCTCCACGTCTCGCACCTTCTGTTTTGGTCCACTTCCCAGTACGCTTCTCTTCGCGTTACCTAAGCAGACCGACAGCTCAAAGCATCTAAGCTCTGAGCTGAGCATCGTCTGGGCTTTCAGCATCGCGCGTCTGGGCTCTCAGCATCCAAAGACAAGCTGCGGCGGCCTGTTGCAACGTCTGGACCATCCGCCCCTCCACCGTTTCCCCAACCCTCACAATGGCCGAGACAGACGTCATCCGCCTCTCGTACGAGGGCCGGCTGGCCGTCATCACCATTGACAATCCCAAAAAGCTGGGCGCGCTCAGCCAGATGCAGTACTACGAGCTGGCGCGCAAGATGAACGAGGTGGCCAAGCGGGACGACGTCTACGTGACGCTGCTGACAGGCACGGGGCGCTATTTTTCAGCGTAGGTCTTGTTTTGTTTCTTTCTTCTTTCTTTCTTCTTGTTTTGTTTGTTTGTTTGTTTCTTTCTTCTTTCTTTCTTTCTTTCTTCTTCTCACACCCCCAGGGGCGCCGACATTTCAATCATGGAGGGCACGCCGCCCGGCGGCGGGCGCGAGGCGCACCTGCACTGGCTCAAGTCGTTTGTGGCCTTCAACCTCAACATTGCGCGGGCCTTTTACACGCACCCCAAGGTGCTGGTGGTGGGGCTGAACGGGCCGGCGGTGGGCCTGTCGGCGGCGCTGGCCGGGTTTGCCGACTTTGTGTACTGCACGCCGGCGGCGTTTCTGCTGACGCCCTTTTCGTCGCTGGGGCTGGTGGCCGAGGGCGGCGCGTCGCTGGGGCTGGTGCAGCGGCTGGGCCGCAGCAAGGCGCTCGAGGCGCTGCTGATGAGCAAGCGCATCTCCAGTGCCGAGATGCTGGCCACGGGCTTTGCCAACGCCGTCTTCGACACCGGCGGCGACGCCGACCGCTTTGCCGCCCGCGTGCGCGCCGAGATCCAAGACCGCCTGGGCCCCCACCTGGCCGGCGACAGCCTGCTCGGCATCAAGCGCCTGGTGCGCGCGCCCGACGCCGACGCCCTCGAGGCCCAGAACGTGCGCGAGGTCTTTGCCGGGCTCGACCGCTTCATGTCCGGCGCGCCCCAGGAGGAGTTTCGCAAGCTGGCCACGGGCGAGAAGCGGCACAAGCTGTAGGACAGCCGGAGGAAGCAGAAAGGGGGGGGCACAAAGGCAGGAGGAAACAGGAGCACAAAGGCAGCTGGAAACAGGAGCACAAAGGCAGCTGGAAACAGGAGCACAAAGGCAGCTGGAAACAGGAGCACAAAGGCAGCTGCGGAACGGTGGCGGCTGGCAAGGCTGTTTCTGACCGTCTGGCCAGCCTGGGTGTTTGTCTCTTTCATGTAGTCACATTCTGCAGGCTCAACGAGAAGAGAATACAAACATTTGCCATTGAATCATGCACCCTGCAATGCTCAAACTACTAACTTTTGTTGCGCCACTGCTTTCTTTGCACACAGCGCTTTTCGTGTCGAGCGGCGCAGCCTGGCACGTCCCCCAAAGCCCCATCAAACCAGCAGCCCAAAGAGAAGACTGGTCTTCTTCCAGTAGTCGTGCGCCGTCCTGGCCGTGCGCTGCCGCGCGGCGGCGGCGTCCGCGGCCGCAAGGCCGTGCTGGGCCAGTTGCTGCTGCACGGCGTCGGCTACGGCGGCCAGCGGAGCCGGTGCAGCCTCGCCGGCGCCGGCTGGAGCGGCCAGACAGCAGCCGAGCCAGGCCAGGTCGAACAGCCACTGCAGCAGCAGGTCGCGCTGCTGCCGGGCCTGGTCGTCGGTTGTGGTGCGGCTGTCGGCGTTGGCGTTGGCGCCGGTGGCCTCGGCCGCCGCCGACTGCGCCTCCGCCTCCGCCTGCAAGCCAGCCAGGCGCTGCGAGAAGAGCCGGCCCAGCTGCTGGGCCACGCGGCGCTTGAGCTCGGCCACGGCGGCTGGGCTCCACAGATCCATGCCGGCGCGGTCCATGGCTGCGGCCAGGTCGCGCACCAGCCGGAACGTGCCGGGCGACGGCGACGGCGGCAGCAGCAGCAGCGGCCGGGCGCCGTCGGCATCGACATCGGCATCGACATCGGCATTGACATCGGCATCGGCGGCAGCATCGGCGCTCCACAGCGCCCGGCCGGCGACCGTGGTGCGCAGCAGCGCCGACGCGGCAAAGCGCTCGAGCGGCACGGCCGCGACCACGCCGGCAATCTCGGCATGCAGCGCCGGCACCAGGGCCAGGCCCAGGGCGTCCATGGCGGCGGAGGCGGCGGAGGCAGAGGCTGCCCCAGCGGCCGTGGCCGTCGGGGCCAGCTTTGCAAGCACGGCTGGCCGGCGACTCCTGATCTCGCGCAGCACGCGCACAAGATACATGGCAACCTGGCCTCTGCGAGAGCGGTGGTGGTCCAGCCGAGCGTCCTTTGCGTCCTGTGAGTCGTTTGCGTCGTTTGCGTCCTTTACGTCCTTTCCCCCGCCACCATCCTCTGCCTCGCCAACCCTATCCCACAGAGCCGCCAGCTGCCTGTCGAGGGCGACAAATGCCGCGGCCAGGGCCTCGTCGAGCCGGTCGCGCAGCATCTGCGGGTCCTGGACGCTGAGGCGCTGGTGGCGCTGGACAAGCGTGTCTTCGTCCTCGACGAGGGCGTCCAGGTCGTCATCGTCGTCGTCGTCGTCGTCGTCGTCGTCGTTGCCGTGGTGTCTGGTGTTTCCGCCGTCGCTGCTGCTGGTGTCCACGTCCCAGCGCTGGCGCTGCAGCTCGTCCACGACGGCGCCGACGTCGTCGACCACGTGGCGCCAGGTTGCATAGCCGGCGGCAGCCCGGGCCACGGCGTCGCTGCGGCCGTGCAGGCGGGCCATGACGTCGCGCACAAACGGCACGGCGCCGCCGGCCAGGTCCGTGTCCAGTTTCTCGTCGACGACGTCGTTATCGTTGTCGTCACCATCGCCGTCGCCGTCGTCGCCGCCGCCGCCGTCGAGCACCCACAGCCGCCGCTGCCGGCCGGAGCGGCCGTCCTGCCACGACGCCAGCGTGGCGGCCACCTCGGCGCCGACCAGGCGCAGCTTGGCCGCCTTGGCGTCGACGGCGCGGCACATGTGGCGGCCGAACACGGCGCGCAGCCGGCCCAGCAGGTCGGCGGAGGCGGCGTCCAGGCCGCGCGCTCGGCGGCTGTCGCGCAGCCACAGCTGCAGCACGCGCCGCCGCAGGTCGGCCATGGCCCGCAGATCTGCTGTGCCAATGGCTGACTCAGCAGATGACTCAGCAGCGGCCGATTCAGCAGCAGCCGAGCCGGCTCCTCCACCGGCTCCTCCACCGGCTCCTCCACCACCACCGGCACCCAGCGCCAACGCCCGGTCCAGGCCGGCCAGCAGCACGTCGGCGCCGCGTGCCGCCCACTGGGCCAGCATGTCGCGGGCCTGCGCGCCGTCCAGGTCGTCATGGCGCACGTACGGCCGGAAATGCAGCACATCGTCGCCGCACCAGCGCCCATACACGTCCAGCCGCAGCGCCTCCAGGCCGCGCAGCCCGCCGTCGTCCAGCAGCGCCTGCGCCTTGAGGCTGCGCAGCGCCGCCGGCAGCCGCGCCGGCAGCAGCGCCTGCACGTCCAGCAGCGTCTGCGAGTACAGCGCCAGCCCGCGCAGCACGCCCGCCGCGAGGTCGCCGCCGTGGACGCGTTGCTGTGTGGACCCGTTCTCGCTGTCGCTGCCGCCGCCCTCGCCCTCCTCAAACGCCTCGGCCATGGCCTGGCTGCGCACGTGAAGCAGCTGCCACAGCACGTCGCGCGCCCCCGACGTCGTGGCCAGGCTGTAGGCACACAGCGCCAGCAGCAGCTCGTCACGATGCCTGTGCTTGTGGCTGTGCTTGTGCTTGTGCTTGTGGGTGTGGCTGTGGCCATCCACATCACTTTCACTGCTCTCGCCGTCGTTGGCGCCGCTGCTGCCGTCGCCGCCGCCCCGGCCTGCCTCCTCCACCTCGCCCTCGCCGCCCACGAGCGCCGACCCGTCTGCAGCCACTCCCGTCTTCGGCACCGGCACCTGGCGCTCCAGAATCTCCACCATTTCGCGCAGCTGCTGCCGCAGTTGCACCAGCAACGCCCTGGACCGCTCCATGGACGTCCACACGTCTCGCTCCACCTCCGTCTGGGCCGTCGTTGCCGTCGTGGCCGTCGTTGCCGTCGTTGCCGTCTGTGCCTTCTTGGCCGTCTCGGCCGTCTTGGATCCGTCGATGCCGGCGCTCGTCACCAGCAGCCGGCTGAGCACCAGCACCTTGGCCGCCAGCACCAGTCGCTGGCCCCAGGTCGACGGCATGGACGGGCTCTGTCTCGACGCTTGCTTCTTCTTCTGGCTCGCGCTCGCTTGGCTCGCTTGGCCCGCCTGGCCCGCTTGGCCGTGCTGGCTCGCCTGGCTCTGTTTCTTGGCAGCCGAGCGCTGCTGCAGTCCTCCACCTCCATCTCCGGTTGCCGCCCCCGAGAGCAGCCGCCCGGCGCTGCGCGTGCACGCCTCCAGCAGCTTTGCCCGAGCTGCCAGGCCCTTGGCCGCCGCATCCTGCGCCGTCGCCGCGTCGGCAAACCCGGCCAGCGCGCCGGCCCGCGTGCCCACCGCCGCACGCCCGCACCGGCCGCCCATGCGCGCCAGCGTCGTCTGCACGGCTGCCATGTCGGCCTGCATCTGCACAATCGCGTCGGCCGTGCCCAGCAGCTCGCGGTACGACCCGCCCACCTGCGTGCGCAGCCGCGCCGCCTTGTCGTCCACCTGGATCAGCAGCGCCTTGTGCATCGCCCGGATCTGCGGCAGCGTGTGGTTCGTCGCAAAGATCTGCGCCGACGTCGTCAGCAGGCCCACGTCCGGCTCGTCCATCGCCATGGCTGCGGCGGTGTCGTCTTTTTTTTGTCTGATGGCCTGGTTGTGATGTCGCTCGACAGAAGGCGGGCCGCAAGCGTGCCGACTGCTTTTGTTTGTCGTATTGCTCTGCAAACGTCGTATTTCTCTGCAAATGAAAACGACAAATGCAACGCACAAGTCGCGGTGCGGATGTGCAAAGGGCACGATGCTCAGCACAAAGTCGCTGTCGTCCTCCAAATCATTTCAGGGAACGTTGTTTTGTGGCCTGTGGGGCTTTATGTAAGCATTGGTAGCTTTAGCGGCCAAGTGCTTTAGTGGAGTATGGATATTACGGGGCAAGAATACAGTTTTCACTAGCACACAGTGGGCCAATTACAGTGCAGTTGCTGTTCATATCTGCAAGATGGATACTGATGTGGTTTGTATTATGACGTAGATAACTAGCGAATATGCTACTGACAAGCTTTGGTCCAGCGTCTCTCTGCTGGCCTGGTGTTGTCACCCGCAGCCAGGCGTGCTGGCAATGCTGGATCTCGGACGTTCTGACGTTCTTCCTAGCAGTAGCATCCGAGCAGTTTTTCTGAGCAGCTCGGGCAGATCGTTCCAGGATCCGAGCAGTTCCTAGAAGTTCTGAGCAAATCTTCCGAGCTGAATTTCCCAGCACTTCTTCTGAGCATCCGAGCAGTTCCTAGCAGCTCTCCCGAGCAGATCCTTTAGCAGTTCTTCCGAGCAACAGAGCAGTTTCTAGCAGTTCTTCTGCGCAGCTCTTCTAGCAGTTTCTCAGCATCCGAGCAGTTCTTCTGCACAGCTCTTCCAAGCAGGTCTTCCTAGCAGTTCCTCCGAGCCATTGGCACCGATTCCAGGCCAACTCCCGACACGCCGACTATGCAGAGCCGTTGGCATCCGGCACCACCGCCCCCGGCGACGCCTCCGGCTCTCCGTTCTCGACAGCCTCGACATAGTCGTCCCACAGCTGCTGGACAGGGCGGCCGAGCAGGCGCGGCCAGAAGTCGGACTCGTCGTAGGGCTCGGCACGCAGGCCCTCGTTGATGCGGCGCACCGTGCCGGCGCCGAAGCGGTGCTCGAGGTAGTCGAGAAAGTAGGCAGTGTGCTGGTAGCCGGCGTCCCAGCGGCCGGCAGCGGCCGGCTCGCGCTTCCAGTGCGGCGGCTCCAGAGCACAGCGCAGTCGCACCCAGTCGGCGATGCCCTCGATCAGGCCGCCCGGCGCGGCGCCGCAGCCGTCCCACTGGTAGCAGTGCACCAGCTCGTGGGTCAGCACGCCGGCTATTTCCACGCCGGCACGCGCCGCCCGCGGCCGGATGCCGGCCACGTAGTCCAGGCTGAAGTGGATCTCCTTGTGGTCGTCGTCCAGCTCGCTGCCGGTCGTGTACGCCACCCCGCCCATGCTCCGCAGCACCACGGTGACCGACCGCGTCGGCGGCATGTGCGTCGCCGGGTCCGCGTGCCAGAAACTCGTCGCGTACAGCAGCCGCTGCACGTTGCCCACTGCCGCCGACAGCACCGCCGCCGCGTTCACCGCCGTCAGAAACACGTCCGCGCCCTCGTGGCCCAGATCCCGCATCTCCAGCCGCAGCCGCGGCCGTGCCAGCGGCGGGCCCTCGCTCTGGGTCTGGGTCTGGGCCTGGGTTTGGGACTGGGACTGGTTCTGGTTCTGGATCTGGTTCTGGATCAGGTTCTGGACTTGGGTCTGGTTCTGGTTCTGGTTCTGGTTCCGGTTCTGGTTCTGGTTCTGGTTCTGGTTCTGCTGGTGCTGCTGCTGCCGTGGCCGGTACGGCAACCGAACTCCGGCCTGGCTGCCGTGTAACCGAACTGCGGCTTGGCTGCCGCCCTGCGATGCTGCCGACACAGACCTCGACGGCGACGCCGCGCGCGTTGGCACGGGCGTTGGCGCTGGCGGCGCCGGCGGTGCTGCTGGCGACGCCGGCGACAGGCTGGGCGTGTCCATGGCTGGCGAGCCGCTGTCCCCGGACTCGGAGTCAGAGGCCAGCGCCACCCTCTCCGACCGGGGCTGGGCCGGCGGCGGCGACTCGGACCTGCTGTGAAGCGTCATGGCTCTGTGAAAAAGTAGCAGCGTTTGATCGTCGTGTCTGTGTCTCCAGTAGTTTCGCCGAAAGCACACTTTGATATCGCTCGAGTTTTGTCTCGTTTGTGGGAAATGGAGAGAGATGACAATAGGGCTGGTCGAATTTGTGGAATAGGGCTTTCTCTCAGATGCACAAAAGCTGGCCTGGGGAGAGTTGCAATACTCGTAGAGTATGTAATCTTGCTGATTAACGCGGCTGGCGCCGCTGTTGGCGCTGTTGGCGCTGTTGGCCAGGGCGCTTTTAGCGTGTACGTGTAAATATGACGTCGAGTTGGGCCTGTAGCAGTAATACGAGGGGCTGCTCTCATACGGAGAACAGAGTAATAATACGAAGTATTACGACGTACGGAGTATTAATACTCGTACGACGTAATATGGATACAGAGTGTATTAATATGGATACTCGTAGAAGGCCGCCCCTATACGACTACTCCCTGTAGGGCACCTGCCCTGAGGGCTGCCCCGCCATCGCCCAAATCCCCAGCCTAGCGCCAACACTGCCACTAAAGCCTGGACGCGCCCACAGCGCGTCCAGCTGCCACTGCTACGGCAACAACGAAAAGCCGTCACGCGGCTCACTGCACGCTAAACAAAGGGGCAGCCAGGGCGACGACACGAGAGCGGGCAGCCGCGACATGTCTCTGCGAGTATCCATAAACGATTTTCCTTTTTGCAATCGCTTCTCTTTTTTTTTTTTTTTCCCCCCCCCCTTCTGCCTCGTCCCCTTCCAGCCCCATAGCTCTCCACTTACAAGACAGCCGCGCATTTGATTGCGTCGTTTGTTTGGGCTTTTTTTTTCAGCTGCTGTTCTTTGAAGATTGTGGACTGAGTATCGTTGGCTGTTTCTCCTGTCTTTCGATTCGTCCCTTTTTCTCCTCTCTTTCGCTTCGTCTCTATCTCGTCTCTTTCGCTTCGTCTCTCTCTCCTCTCTTTCGCTTCATCTCTTTTCTCTTTTCTCTCTCCACTGTTGCCTCCTTTCTTTTTCCTCTCCTCCCTCTCCACCTTTTTCCTCTTCCCCTCTACGCTTTTCTTTCCCTCTTCCCCCCCTTCCCTTTCCCTCTTCCCCCCCTCACATGGCCGCTGTCATCACGCTCGAGCAGGTCCACGAGCTCCTGGCGACGCTGCGCGCCGACGTCTCGGTCGATGCCAAGGTCCAGCTGGTCACGGCCGCCAAGTCCAGCATCAAGCAGCACCATGTGCCCGACGCCGCAGTGGCGCCGCTGTTCGAGGCGCTGCGCGCGGCCTCGACGTCGCAGCACGCCGTGCTCGTCAATGCCGGCTTCACCGGGCTCAACCACCTGCTGACGCGCCTGTCGCTGCAGGAGCCAAAGCTGCTGGCCCGCGAGGCCGCGCGCACGCTGCCGCTGATCGTCGACAAGCTGGGCGACCAAAAGGACAAGTTCCGCAGCCTGGCCCTGCAGGCCCTGGTCACCCTGTTCGGCGCTGCGCCGCAGGACGTCGAGCGCGCCGTGCGCAACTCGGCCATGGCCGGCAAGAACCCGCGGGCCAAGGAAACGGCCATGCAGTGGTTGTTGAAGGTGGGTGGTGGTGGGATGAGGACTCGGATCTGTGGATGAGGTCTCAGATCTGGTCTAAAGATCTGGACTAAGAATCTGGTCTAAATATCTGGTCTAAAATTGTTCTGCCTTTTTGCGTTACCTTTAACACTAACAAATCAGATGCATCAGGAACACGGCCTGCAGTTCCGGGCCTATGTGCCGGTGCTGATGGAGCTGCTGGAAGACGCCGACGGCATGGTGCGCGACATGGCCAAGGCCACCGTCATCGAGCTCTTCCGCACAGCCCCCAACGCCGCCAAGACCGACGTCAAGAAGCAGCTCAAGATCTTCAAGGTGCGCCCGGCCATCGAGCAGGCCATTGTCAAGGCCCTGGCGCCGACGTCCTCGACCGCCGCTGCCGGAGACGCCATGGCCGGCCAGCCCCGGCCCGAGTCGGCACTCGCCACACGCCAGCCGCCGGCCTCCTCTTCTTCGTCCGGCCCCACCAACTTTGCCGCCAGCCTCTCTTCTCTCGGCGGCGGCGGCGGCACCGCCAACCACCACGAGCTGCGGCCGGTCACGCCGCTGCCGGACGCGGCCAGCCGGGCCGAGGCGGTGGAGCCGTCGTACGTCAACACGCAGCGCGAGTTGGACGACATTTTCCGGGAGATGCACGGCTGGTTCGACGGCAAGGAGACGGAGCAGAACTGGCTGAAGCGCGAGGAGAGCGTGGCGCATCTGCGGCGGCTGATTGCCGGCAACGGCGCGTCGGACTTTGGCGACGCCTTTTTGGCCGGCGTGCGCGGCCTGCTGGACGGCATCGTCAAGGCGGTGGTGTCGCTGCGCACCAGCCTCTGCAAGGAGGGCTGCAGCCTCGTGCAGGACCTGGCCGAGGCCTTTGGGCCGGGCATCGACCCCATGGTCGAGATTCTGCTGCAGACCCTGATCAAGCTGGCGGCCGCCACCAAGAAGATCAGCTCGCAGCTGGCCAACGCCACCATCGACGCCATCGTCGCCCGCGTCTCCTACAGCACCCGCATCCTGCACCACATCCAGGCCGCCTGCCAGGACAAGAACGTGCAGCCGCGCCTCTATGCCTGCGCCTGGCTGCGCACCCTGCTGGCCAAGGAGGCGCCCCTGCACCGCGACCGCCTCGAGCACTCGGGCGGCGTCGACGCCATCGACAAGTGCATCCGCCGCGGCCTCAACGACGCAAACCCGGGCGTGCGCGAGCGCATGCGCGCCACCTTTTGGGTCTATGCCGGCTTCTGGCCCGCGCGCGCCGAAGCGTATGTTTTGCGTTGTGTTGTGTTGTGTTGTGTTGTGTTGTGTTGTGTTGTGTCTTTTTTTTGTCTTGTTTTGCCTTGTTTTTGTGCCCTTCTAACCAATCAGAATCATGTCCTCCTTGGATGCCACTGCGCAGAAACTGCTGCAAAACGACCCCAACAACCCCAACTCGCCGCGCCGCGCCGACGGCGCCGCCTCTGCCGCCGCTGTGCGCCCCGGCCTGGGCCTTTCCAAAAGCACCATGGGCGGCGGCGGCGGCGCCTCCTCGGGCAAGCCGTCGCTGCGCGAGGCCATGCTGGCCAAGAAACGCGAGGCCATGGCGTCCCGCAACCTGCCGGCG
Organism: Raffaelea deltoideospora; assembly: GCA_019925385.1. NCBI lineage: Eukaryota > Fungi > Ascomycota > Sordariomycetes > Ophiostomatales > Ophiostomataceae > Raffaelea > Raffaelea deltoideospora. The sequence continues at coordinate 235,850 of JADHKP010000051.1, read as the reverse complement.
CGCCCGGGCTCGGCCATGGCCCATTTCTCGCCCGTGCGCACCGTCTCCAGCTCGTCGTCCGCGTCGACGACGTCGGCAGCAGCCGCGGCAGCCGCTTCGACGGCCAAGCCGGCGGCATCGTCGTCGTCGTCGTCGTCGGCGGCCACCGGCGCCAAGGGAGGCGGCCTGTCTGTGGCGCCGGTGCGGCCGACCCGGCGACGACCGGAGCTGCATCCGCGGCCGGCCACAGCAGGCCCATACTCGGTTCGCACGCACGACCTGCACCACTCGTCGCTAGAGCAGTCCAGCCCGCCGTCGCAGACGGCGCTGCGGTCGCGGATCACGCCGGCTGCGACATCCACAACAACAGCCTCTTCCTCTTCGGCCGCCACCACAACAACCTCTTCCTCCTCTTCGGCCGTCACGCCCAAGCCGTCTCTCGCCAGCTCGCCAAAGCGCACCGTGCCAAGACAGCCGCGCGCCCGCCTGGGCCACCAGGCCACAGCCAGCGACTCCAGCCTGCTATCGCCGACGCGCATGGCTGCTGGGCCTGCATCCACAGCAGCACCAGCAGCACCAGCAGCACCAGCACCAGCACCAGCACCACCAAAAACAAAAGAAGCTGCTAGAGCCGCTGCCCCTGCCACCACCTCGCCGCGGGGCAGTCCAGCCAAGCCGAAAGGGACAGCAGCAGCTGCTGCGGCCACCACACGGACTGGGTCCGCTTCCAGTCCGTCCAAGACGCGCAGTGGCGGTGCAGCCGCAGCGGAGAGTGCGCAGCGCCTCGCCGCCGTGGCCGCTGTGGTCGACGTGGACGACGATCTTGGAGCGCCAGCGTCGCCCCCGCTCAAGGTGTACGAGGATCCATTCTCCGACAGCGAGCCGGCCGCGCCGGTGGCCGAGCCTCTGCCGGTGTCGGTGCTGGAAGACATGCCCATCAACAACATGGCAGTGGTGGACGTTGGCGGCTCGGGAGCCGGCGTGTCGATGATGGGAGGAGGAGGGCCAGGTGCAAGCATGGGGTTGGGCGGTGGCGGAGCCGGAGCCGGAGTCGGAGTCGGAGCAGGGGCAGGAGCAGGAGCAGGAGCAGGAGGAACAGGAACAGGAACTGGAATTGGAACAGGAGCCGCTGGCGGGGCATTGGGAGGAGCAGCAGGCAACGCTGCAGGCGCAGGCGGACTGCCGATGGAAAAGGCCAAGCAGAACACACGCCTGCTGGAGAGCGGCATTGCCAAGGTCAAGACGCAGACTCTGGACGTGCACGGCTTCCGCAAGCTGCAGGGCATTCTGCGCGACGCGGCCGGCAGCGACGGCATTGAAAACAGCGTGTCGGCGATGGCGGCGGCGGCGGCGGCGGCGGATGGGAGTGCTGGCATGGCCTCGTCAGCGCTGCTGACGGACGAGCGCTTTGACGCACTGCTGCTTGGCTTGTTTGCCTATCTGGAGGCACCGCTGCCGGCAGCGGTGACGACGACGGCGGCGGCGGCGGCGTCTGGCCAGTCGACGTCCCAGTCGACGTCCCAGTCGACATCCCACTCGGCCGCCGACCGGGCGCAGGACGTCAAGACGCAGATCCTGGCCACGATCAAGCTGCTGCTGAAAAAATCGCGCAGCCGCTTTCAGCCGCACGTGACGCGCGGGCTCGAGGCCCTGCTGGCCGCCCGCGCCCACTATCCGGAGGTGGCGACGACGCGCATGGTGGCCGGCCTGGAGCTGCTGGCCGACGAGCTGGTGGCCCTGGGCGATGCCGCCGAGATGGCCGTCGTGCTGAGCCGTGGCGGGCTGCAGGAGGTGCTGGGCCAAGACGGCGCAGCTGCGTCTGCATCAACAACAGGAACAGCAGGAACAGCAGGAACAGCAGGAACAGCAGGAACAGGATCAGGAGCAGGCACTCAGACAACAACCGGCGGCAGCAAGACCTCGGCCAGACCCTCGCCATCCTGCCTGCCTGCCCTCAGCATGCGCCTCCACATGCTGCGCACCCTGGTCGACGTCCACACGTCCTACCAGCCCAGCGATGCCGAGCTGGCCCAGCTGGCCACTCTGGCCCAGCGCTGCCTCGACAGCCGCGCCTCGGGCGTGCGCATGGATGCCGTTCAGCTCTGCGTCAGCCTGCACGAGCGGGTGGGCGGCGGCGGCGGCACCAGCCACAACGACAGCAACACCAGCAACACCAACAGCAGCAGCACAAACAGCGGCCACGACGACGAGGCTCGGTTCTGGGGCGCTCTACGCGGCGTGCAGGACGACGCCCGCAGTCTGATTACATACTACATTGTGAAGCGGCAGCGGGAGCGAGCGTCTGCATAAAAAAAAAAGAGGCGCAGAGAGGTGAGGGGTGGCAGTGGGAGGTGGACGAGAGGCCGAGAGGGCCGAGAGGGCGGACAGGGCGGAGTGGCGGCGGGAGAAAAAAAAGGCGTGTAGAAGTAGCTGCTTGCTCGGAATGTCAAGAGTCAAGACGAAAGGGGGACAGGAACACACTAATCAATAATACGACGTGCCATGGCGGGACCGGTTTGTCCTTTTTTTTTCTCTTTCTGTCGTTTTCTTTCTTCTTTTTTGTTCTCTCGGAAGAGCTGGTTGTATTTTTTTTTTGTCGTTTTCGGGAGGGCTGGTTGTCCTTTTTTGTCTTTCTCTTTTTGTCTTTTTTTGTTCTCTCGGAAGGGATGATGAGCCTGGCAAAAACACAAAGATGAAGGGAACTCATGGGTACTACTGGCATTTAGGATATTTGTTTTAAATGATTCTGGTGTTCGTTGTCGAGCCCTTTTTTGTTTCTTCTGTGCAGTTGTGTGCAGTTGTTCTGTAATCTAACCATTTCATAATCCTGACAAGTCTCTTTTGTTTGACATGTCTCTTTTGTTTCTCTGATTTTCTCAGTTGTCAACCCGATGGCCGTGTTTGCCCGTAAGTAATGACATTATGACGAGGCTCTCGTTCTGCTACATCGCCAAGCCCTCTTACGAGTACTCGTAGACGAACAGGGCAAAGCAGCCAGCACCCCGTGTCCGCTCATGCGTGGTTTCCCGCCCCCTGTTGGCATTTTGGCTGGCGGCTCGCATCGTCGCTAATTTTGGATATTTTGCTCTTTTGCTCTTTATCAGGACGGTTGGTGCCTTGGGGGGACAGCTTTGGGCAGCTCTACGAGTACGACGAAGTAATAACTATCACTCCGCAGAGCAGATGTTTTGTTTTGATTTTTTTGTTTCACACAGATTTGGCGTCCTTCCATCCATCCCGCCCTTAATCTCCCCCGTTTTCTTGATCCTGTCCAGTCTGGCCGTCTTTGGCTTAGAAGTCTTGTTGTCTGTCTTGTCCAACATTAGAGTTTGTAGACATCTTTTTTATAGCCTTTTTTCGTTTGGTTACGCCGCACCCTTCTATTTCCATTCTCTCCTTGCAACTACAGAAAACCAGGCTCGACCACCACTGGTTTCCAGACGCAAATTGGCACAGACGCTGCCATTGCGTCTTCTAGAAGAATTGGACGTAAGAAAGAAAAAAAGATCAGCGGTTCTTTGCGCACAGAAGCTGACTCTCCGTGCGAGAGTGATTTGGACTTTCTGGGAGCAGATCCACACGCCCACTTACCACGTACGGGTATTGATACGAGCAATACATCGTCAAAACAGAGAATCGTGCTCGTGCTCGTGAAGCCATTTCGGCCTTACAGTATTACACACAGTGTTTACGATACATACACAGTACAGTATTGCCAGAGAGAAGAACATGAAAAAAAAGAAAAGAAAAAAAAAACACGGCATACTCGTACGTCGTAGAGAAGGTAACGAGAAAGGGAAAAGAAAAAGAAAAGACAGCGACAGCGATAGAGCAAAAGGAGGTTGCATGCTCCATCTCACCTACATGAAACAACCCCCTGACCAATATAAAAGGGACATATACGGAACATCGGCGTGTCAGAGTCCACTCTCAAAATATGCTTGTTTACAGCGTAAACTCGTAATAATACTCCGTACTCCGTAATACTCCGTATGAATACGACGTAGCATACAAAGAAGAGAGTACGTCGTCGACAGATTTGCAACCATACATTTTACTGCTTATGCGACGATATTTGGACGAGAACATCGAACACGTTTCAAAGCGCTCGAAAAAGCACTGTACGGAAATTTTGTGGATCGCATTCTTTCGATCAGAAGACGGGAAAGCGCTCAGCAACCTCGGAATGTACTCCGGTCTGCTTTACGACCAAGGAAACGAGTAAGGTACGAGGAAGGATACAGTACGACTGCCGGTGCACACTGCTAAGACATTCGCCGTTGAAGCGGCCCCCCATCATTTTGTCTTGCAAGGAAACGGAGTCCCCATGCTGCCAATCCTTTCTCTTTTCAGCCAGACACATGGTGCTATGGAAACGCGTCGTACGAGGCGTATGAGTATGTACGTCGTACTCATACGAGAGTTCTGCAAATATACGCGTACGATACGCAGAGCATACAGAGTACTCATTAGCCGGTCTCTTGTACCGTACACTCTGCACTTGCCAGCTCGCCGTTCCAAATCGTGACTAGTGTAGCTGCTAGTGCGCTCTGATACCAGCTGGCCCAACTCGTCATTTCAGGGCTCCCCTGGCAGGTCAAATTGGCAGTACGAGTACGACGTACGTACGACGTACGATGTATTACTTTGTGCAAACGAGCATTGCGTAGGGTCAAATGCTCGTATGAAGAACGGAGTGCAAGTCGTAATACGAAGCGAAAAAACAACAACCCTGGCCTTTTGCACTAAAACAACTAATACTCCGATCCGTTATCACGGAGCAAATGGCTGCAACTGCGGACAGAATGCGATTGCAAGGCGTCGCGCGAAGCAATCATCAGGTATGAGAGTACGGAGTCCTCGCACACCGTTCACCATAGGAGATTGACGAGCATTAGCGAGCATCAGCGGCATTGTTGCGGCTGTTTTTTGTACGTCGTACTCGTACGACGTTTTGTCACTGTAATACTGCCCCTTTCCCAAGTCGTCGTACGGTGTGCACTCTAAACGACAACTGTATTTTTCGTACTCCGTACTCAATCATACGCTGCCACTCCTTTTCCCCTGTATTCGTACCTGGCCTGTGCTCTTTTAGTGCACATCCTCCGCCAGGGACAGATCCACCCCAGAAACCCCCAACACTCATTCACCATCCCTCTGGTGAACACCCCTCAGACCTCTCTTTTCACCCACAGACATTGGGCGGCCATTTTAGGTTTTTTACGAGTATTTTGCGTTCATTTTTTTTTATTTTTTATTTTTTATTTTTTTCTTTCTGCTGCTGCCGACTCCCGCAACCCGGAGAGCTGCACTTCCCCATTGACCTTGACAGTCCACCCCCCTTTTTTCCGCTGTTCAGATTCGCGGTTATGGAGAACATGGGCGGGAGCATGATGCGATTGGAGTATTCTATACTCCGTACGAGTACGACTATGATGTATGAGTAGACGTACTTGTACTAAACCTCTGGCCTAAGGTTGTATGAGCATTTCGTTGACGAATGCTCGTACACGCACCCTGCCTCAGTCTTTGCAAGTATTATTACTCTTACTCCGTAATTTTACGGCGTGGAAAGAAAGCTCCCTTGGTAGACTTGCTTCTTGGCGCTCCTGTTCTAATCTTGGATCGAGTCGCTGTGCCTTCGGCTTGAAAGGCGTTGCAGAGGGCGCAGTCCGGCTGCTGCATCTTTGCTGCAACCGGTTGCTGTGCTCCATACTCGTACCCGTACTCGTACCCGTAATCCTCGTATTTCTGTCACATCTACGCAGAAGCACGCTTTACTCCGTCCGCAAAGCGCGATGCAAGATGTCTTTGTGCGATCCCAGGCCTCTTCACCACTTGGTACGGTGCGTTCCGGGAACCATTATGCAAGATTCGCAGCCCCATTGTTCCAGAAGCGGCGCGAAGCATATTACACTGTTAATGATGAGTACGCGTAGAGTGCGCAGTTGTACTCGGACTCGTAGGATTCAAAGAATGATTTGCTTTTGGGATTCACTAAAAGGGCGCCGTCTGTCTCTTATTCCTCCGTACTCGTACGTCGCACTAAGGCACTGTGCGACGGGCCAACGCCTCTGCCTTTGTTGGCTCGCTCTGGCTCGCTCTCTCTCTCCTGCACCACCCCCTTCCCCCCCCCCTTCTTGGCGCTTTTTGCTTGACTGCGCTGCCCGTCCACACTGTGCCACAACGCTCTTTCCCAGTCCAACGCCATTACAAATTCCCCTAGTCGCTATTAATATTTTTTTACTCCGTACTTGCTCATACTCGTACTCGGTATGAACGACCGCCCATTCTAATACGACGAGCCCACTCAAACCTCCAGAAAAATCCCCATCCCTATTATCCACTCCCATCTCACGCCCATCCAATCCACACTGCCATCCTCACACAACTCATCCGCCCCGAAACCAAAATTCCGCAGTATTACGACGTGCACAACCCAAAACCCATCTCCCCCGTCACCACGCCACGGCTGTCGACTCCCTGCACGAGGCAACCACTCCGTTCCAGTTTCCCAGCCCGCGTCCATTGTCCTCTCTTTCCCGCTCTTTCTGCCTTTCTGTCCCTATCCTTCTTTTGTTTTTTTGCTGCATCTTTCGCCTGGGCTCCCTTCGCTTACTCGTAAGCTGTTCCTGGCAGGTGCCTTTTTTTTGCTTTTTTTTTGTTTTGCTTTCAAATTCACGTCTTTTTTTTTCTTGCTTCTTGGGTTTGCTCTTTTTTATCTACTTGCTTTTCCGTTGCGGTGCGTCTTTTTGTTTTTGGATCAAAGCCCGAGAGGAGCCATCGTTCTCGATCGTTTTGTGATCTTCAGTCTCTGCCCGATCGTGACGAGTTTCTTCGTCTCGATCTCTTCGGTCGTCTTCTCTTCTCGCTCTGATCCGCACAACCAGACTCTTTTTTTTTTTTCTTCCTCGAGATCAAGTGCCTTGGTCTTTGTGCCGTCGACCAACCCAGCGTCTGACTGTCGTCTCGTCCGGCTTGGCCAAAAAGCCTCACATGACAGCCTCGAGTCTGCCATCCGCCATCGCCTCCGTGTCTCCCGGAACTTCTGTTGCGACCCGCCCGCTGGCGGCCGAGTGACCGGCTTTTTCTTCCACACCAGATTCGGGGGGCTTCTCCCCCTCCTGCCCGGGCAACCATGACTGCCGTAGACGAGTATGTCGATAGTGCCTTGGAGGCCGACGACATCTTTCCCTGCAAGGGATGCGGCGAAATCCTGGAAGAAGGAAAAGCCTTTGAGTTGTGTATGTGCTACTCTCTTTTTCCATTTCTCTTTGCATCTGTCAATCATTTCCCTTCTACGCTCCTTCGCTTCTGGTCTTCTCGGTTTGGCGCCGCCGTCACTCACCCCATCTCTCCGCCTCTTTCCCCCCCCGGTATGTCCAATGCTAACCGAATGCACTAGCCAATCATCGCTGGCATCTCGACTGCTTTCGCTGCAACACCTGCGGCACCCTTCTCGACTCCGACGCCAACCTCCTCCTCCTCGGCGATGGCTCCCTCATCTGCAACAACTGCACCTACAGCTGCAGTGCCTGCGGCAACAAAATCGAAGACCTGGCCATTCTGACCGGCGAACAGGCCTTTTGCGCCACTTGCTTCCGCTGCCGCAATTGCAAGCGCAAAATCGAGAACCTGCGCTATGCCCGCACGTCTCAGGGCATCTTTTGCATGAGCTGCCACGAGTCGCTCATGGCTCGCCGCCGGAAACGCCACAAGGCCGCCACCCAGGCCAAGCTGGCCCGGGAAAAAGAGTCCTCTCCCATGATCACCGACAAGTCCCTGCCGGCTCTGCCGCCGAGCGCCACCTTTGCCAGCTCCAACTTCGATTCCGACAACCCGCACACCGAGCTGTCTCCCCGTCCGCGCGCTCCCTACGCCAACGACCCGTCCTCACGCACCGGCTCGCGCCGCCCCAATAACACGTCGCCCGAACGCTCCGTTTCCGACAGCGGCGCCACCTCCGCCACGACCACCACCTCCACCACTTCCTCGTCTACGGCCACGAACACAACCACGACCTACGCCCCCGCCCCTGTCCACGCCCTCGCACCGCCAAACTACCGCAACAACCGGAACTCGTCCATTCTCGGCGGCTCCATCGACCTGGGAGCCGCAGCCAGCGACAGCGAGAGCTTCTTCATCCCCATTGCCGTCGACCCCAACCCGATACCGCCTGCTGCCACTGCTCGGTCTGTGACCGAATCGCTGCCTGACGCAGCCGCTGCGCCCAGCAGCGTCGCCAGCCGGAGGACCGACTCGTCCACGCCGCACATTGCTTTCCAGGACAAGGGCCTCTCCGACTACGACAGCAGCAGCAGCACAGTTGCCACACCCAAAGACTCGTCCAGCACGGCCTCCAAGCAACAGCAACAACAGCAACCACCGCTGTCCACCAGATCGCAGCAGCCGCCGAGCGGCCGGGGCGTTGACGACTTCAAGCTGCAGGAGGCCCCAAAGAGCAAAAAAGCCGCCGCTGCGGCTGCTGCAGCTGCCGCGGCGGCTTCCACATCTGCCATCGCCGCTGCTGCCGCCGCCGCTGCCGCCGCTGCAGGCCCCGGAGGCAGCAGCTCAGGCGCAGCCGCTTCAAGCAGCTCACGCAGTAGCTCACAGTCCTTTGCCCCCCCACCTCCTGTCGAAAACGGCACACCGAAAGTGCCTCGACGAGATCTCAGCAAGGAAAAGCCCCCCACTGCGTCGCCGCCGACCTCGATCTCCACATCCACCTCGGGCGGCCGGTCGTCACAGGACATTCGCCGACCTCAACAGGAAGAGGACGAGGGGCGTCCATCCATCGATTCCTCGGCTGGCTTCCCAACCTCAGGCTCCGGCAACCTTCAACTCCGGGGAGCCCCCGCCATCACTAGGAAAGAGCTTCCTCCCTTTGCTCGAACCGGTAAGTTACATTTAAGTGAGCTGATGAGGATGTAAAAGAAACAGTGAGAAAAGAGAAAGAAAACGAAGCAGGAGAAACCAAGAAGGGAAACCCGACAAAAAAAGATTAAGAAGAACGAGAAGGACGAGAAGAACGAAAAGAAACAAAAAAAGAAAATAGCAAAGAGAAAAAGGAAGCAATGAAAGAACAATACAATAGAAGCGAAATTCAAAATAAGATACTTACGATTCTCTAGCGAACGGAAAGCCCAACTCAAGCCCCGTCACACCATCTCCGAACACGGCTGCTTCGCCAGCTCCTCCTCAGCTACCACTGGCACCGGCTGCTCAGGCTGCTCTCACGGGCCCCTCCGCCCTGCCCCTTCGGCCAGCCATGGGCGAATCGAAGATGAGCGACACCTACATGCAGCCGCGTGCGCCACCCCAGCCGCCAACGAGTGCATTGGCCCATACGCCAGGCAAAGACTCTATCAGCAGCAGCGGACTGAGCAGCGAGGCAGCTCCGGCTTCGCCACCAAAGGGCCCATCGCCCAAGCTGCCGCGATGGAGCGCAGGCGGGGATTTCAGCCTGGACGAGGACATGGCCCGCATTCTCGGCACGGACGAAAGCTCGTCGTCTATCCTGCGCCGCGTTTCCAATGCCGTGCGCCATGGCCGGACCAACAGCTCCGAGTCCGGCAACCCGCACCACCATCATCACAACCACAGCCACCAGACCAACGGCCTTTCGTCCCGCGGCAGCGCTAGCAACCACAACCGCAGCGTCAGCGAGACCACCCGCGCCACCGCCTCCCCGCACTGGCCTAAGACGCCGATTGCCGAAGACGGCATGGACAGCTCGGGCGGCCACGACATCAGCAGCCCCATCTCTTTGTCTGGTGCGGGGGCACAAGAGGACCCGGCTCTGCTGAAGCGCCGGCTTCGCAATTCGGAGCAGCGCGTGGCTGAGCTGGAACGCCAGTTTGGCGCGGAGAAGGACCTGAAGACGCTCAACAAGAAGCTTCAGGAGAAGCGGCGGACCGTGTCGGTGCTGGACACGCAGGCGGAGATCATGATCCGGCAGCTGGAGGTGCTGGCCGGCTTGGTTGAGCGAGCCAAGACGACGAAGCAGCCGATCGACCCGAAGGAGCTGGAGGACGCGGCGCTCAAGGACTTTGTGCAGAAGCTGAACGATCTGCAGAAGGGCATGGCGCAGACGATTGAGCAGCTGCACGCGGAGCGCGACGAGCTGGTGGAGGAGAAGAACCAGGCGATTGCGGACCGCGACCGGGCGTTGCTGGAGTTTGAGCAGCTGTCGTCGAAGAACGCGCAGCTGGCGGACATGAACAACGACCTGACGCACCAGATCCAGGAGCGGTTCAAGTCGCAGATCCAGTCCGACCACGTCAAGTCGCCCAGCGGCCTGGGCATCTACCACAGCAACAAGGGCCACTCCATTTCGTCGACCAACCTGGACATTGCCAGTCTGCAGACGGCCGGCAGCTCGACGCTGGCCGGCACCGATGGCGACGAGTCCGTGGTCGAGCCGGGCCCGACGCTCGTCAACATCCGCAAGGGCCAGGTGCGCAAGTTCAACTGGAAGAAGGGGTCCAAGACGGTTGCGCAGAACCTCAGCAAGGGCGTCAACCGGGCCGTTGGCGCCTTCCAGAACGATCGCGAGCAGCGGGGCTACCAACAAGGCGCCGGCGGCGGTGGGCTGGCAGGCGACAACATTGGACTGCCCTACAACATGACAGTGGCCTCGGTCGACTCGCCCGTGCTGATCAGCGGACCCATCCCGCAGTCGTCGGGCCGGGTGCCGACGGACTTTGCCGCCATGGCGGCCAACGCGGCGAACGCGACCAACGGCGGCGCCGGCGGGCTGGGCGCTTACGGCAGCAATAACAGCGGCGGACCCGGCGGCGGCGTCGGCGGCGGCAACAATGGTGTTGTGGGTGGTGGACCATACGGCAATGGCAACAGCAGCAACGGAAACAGCAACAACAGCAACAATGGCAACAGCGGCAACAACGGCAGCAACAGCAACAACAGCAACAACAGCAACAGCAGTAACAACAACAGCAGCGGCAACAATGGCAACAACAACAACAGCAACAGCAACAGCAACAACGGCAGCGGGGGCGGCTTCACGTTCTTCAAGAAGTCCGGCGCGGCCAAGGCTGGAACGGCGCCGAACCTGCTGAGCCTTGCGGCGGCGGCGGCAGCGTCCAATGCGGCGCCCATTGCGCCCGCGGAGGCGCCAAGCACGCTGTTTGGGTCTGACCTGGCAGAGCGGGCCGACTACGAGCGGCGGCAGATTCCGAGCGTGGTGACTCGGTGCATCGAAGAGGTGGAGCTGCGCGGCATGGACGTTGAAGGCATCTACCGCAAGACGGGCGGCAACTCGCAGGTCAAGGCCATCCAGGAGGGCTTTGAGCGGCACGAGGACTACGACATTTCCGACCCCGGCCTCGACATCACGGCCGTCACCAGCGTGCTCAAACAGTACTTCCGCAAGCTGCCGAATCCCTTGTTGACGTTTGAGGTGTACGACCGCATTCTGGAGTCGAACTGTAAGTTTTTTGGAGGAGAGGGAGGGTGGAGATTGGAAAGTGAAGAGGGAGAGTGGAGAGAGTGGAGAGCGGCGAGCAAAGCCCGGGAGGGATCGTTTCGTGGTGTTGTTTCCTGTGCTAACAGCCACCTCAACAGCGGTTGCCGACGTTGACGAGCGTTGCAATCATCTGCGCAAGACGATCAACATGCTGCCGCAGAAGCATCGCGATTGCCTGGAGTTTTTGATGTTCCACTTGGCTCGGGTGGCCAGCCGCGAGCGCGAGAACTTGGTAAGATGTGTTCTTTTTTGCTACTGCTTCTTTCCATTCTTTTGCAATTTTCCATTTTTTGCATTTTTGCATTTTTTCTCCTATTTCTTCCCATTCTGCGTTCCCTTTCTAACACTGCAAGATGTCACCGAAAAACCTGGCGGTGGTGTTTGCGCCAACAATCATGCGTGATCACAGCCTGGAGCGAGAGATGACCGACATGCACTCCAAGAACCTGGCTGTGCAGTTTGTGATCGAGCACAGCAACACCATCTTTGCCGACGCCTGAGCAGGTGCGGTGACCTCCGACAACAGGAAAATGTGCAACAGTAGCCCGCGCGCGCGCGCGTGTTCTAGAACGTAATAGGCTGCGAGCTGTTGCTTTTTTTTGTTCTTCTTTTCTGTCCCTACCCCCCTCCTGGCTCTTCGTTTTGTTGTGCTGCTTCTGCTCTCCGTTTTGCTCCTCTGTTCGCTTCCGCTTCGCTTCGCTTCTACTGCGTATCTACTCCGTTTCTCTTCTTGCTTCTTTTCTTTGTTGATTACCCAACCAGTCATGACTTGATTTGTTCCGAGGCGGACAACGGGATGGTATGGTGTTTGTTAGTATTTTTTTTAGTATTTTTTAGTTTTCTTTTATTTTTCATGCTTGTTTTGTCTTTTTTTTCCCCTTCTTACCACCATATCATGATCCTTATATATAGGTTTTGGCGTTGCTTATTTTATTTTATTTTGGTATCCTTGGAGTGATACCATCCAAATCTCTATTTTTCGCTCTTGACTGCGTCTTTGTCTGGCTTTGCCGTCGTTCTGCTTGCCTGCTTGCCTGTTTGCCTGTTGTTTGCCTGCCTGCCTGTCTGCCTGTCTTATCGAACCGTCTTTTGTGGAGGAACACGCTAGCGAACACTCCCAGCGGAAGATGGGCAAAGAGATGGGAGAGCCAGAAGAAGAGTGTAAAGCTATACTCCAAAAGGTGCTCTTTTGTTGACTGATCTGTTTCTACGTTTTGTACGGCTTGTGGTTTCGTGCCCAGCCACAGCTTTTCTCTGTCTCGGTTTATCTCCTCCCCTCCCGCTTCTCTACTCGTCAGCTTGCTCTTTTGGGCCGCTCCCCCCATCTCCCATGTTCGGACATTTTATCTTTTTACTGTTTGCTTTTCCGCAGAGCGCCGGGACACCTAATGAGATTTGCTTTTCTGTGTGTTGTCTGTGTTTCAGGGGATACCTGGTGTTCCCTTGAGCCCGGATGGGATTTTTAGTGCAAAAGACACATGGCTGTTTGCTGTATTGCGTTTATCTTTTTTGTTTTTCTCTATGTGATCTGAGATAGACTCCCAACATTGTGATGTCTTGGCCCGCATGGCCAGCCATTGTGAGTCCCTTTTCTGAGTAGTCGTACGTTTCTGCGTGTCGAACGTTTCTGCGTAGTCGAACGTATATATGTATCGTTAGATATCTAACACCGACACCGTAAAATGCCACATGTCTCTTATTCGGGTATTCCAATCGCCGTCAGACAGCAAAATAGTCCATCCGCCGACTTGTATCTGTTCCCTCTCTCCTCTTGTCCTCCTCCCCATCTGCTGCCCCATTCCACTCGCTCTACTTGCCCATGATGCGCCTTACCCGGTCCAGCAGCACTTCGCTCTCTCGTCCCAGTTTCCGATTGGGGCCATGGGCCGCTTGCAGGGTGTTGTTGCCTCCTCCTCGGCGGCCTGCAGCCGCGGGCGCCACTGCTGGGCGCCGCGCCCGCATCATGGCCTGTTGCCGCCGCGCCCGCTCGGCCAGCTTGGCTGCGCGCTCGGCGGCTCGCCGCTCCGCCTCGGCCGCGCGGGCAGCACGCTCGGCCGCGCGCTCGGCGGCTTCCTGGCGGGCCTTGCGGAAGTAGATGTCCTTGGCGACGGATTTCTGTCGCCGCCGCTGCTGCTGCCGGTCCGGGTGCATGAACTCGTGGCTGTCTTGGTCGTTGGCGTCGTTGGCGTCGTCGCCGTGGTTGTGCTGGTGGTCTTGATCGTCGTCGCCGCCGCCGCCGCCGCCGCCGCCGCCGCCGCCGTGGTGTGGATCGTCTTGGCTGGCTTGGTCGCCGCCGTTTTGGTCGTTGCCTTTGCCCCGGCTGTGCCTCTCTGCGTCGTTGTGGCCGCTTTCTCTTTCATCGGCTGTGTCCCTTTCGTCGTCCTCGGCGCCGACCTTTCCTTTTCCGCCAGCGCCACCCGGCCGATCTTCCCTAAAAGACTCCCCAAAAGGCTCATGACTGGTGTCTCCGGGCCCAGGAGCGCTGCCACCGCTGCCGCCGAGCGTCCGGGCCTTCAGCTTGGCATATGCCTGCTTTGTTTTCGCCCGCAGCACAACGGCTTCCTTGGCCCGAATCAGCTTGCGTCGCCAGGCCTCGTCCTCCACCGGCAGCGGCGCACGGGGGCCGAGGCGAGGCCGTTTGTGCGTGTGTCGGTGGTGGTTGCCACTCTCTCGGGGGCGGTCTCGGGTGCTGCTGTCTGCCTGTCCAGCGTCGTCGGCGGACCGCTTCTTTGCCATTGCTGTTTTTTTATTACAATTGCGTTTTTTTTTGTTGGGGTTGTCGAAAGTGCTGGGAAATATATATGTAGACGTTGGCAAAACCACAACTCGAGAAAAAAGTCACAAAAGTCAGAAAGACAAAAAAAATAAAAATAAAAAAATAAAAAAAATTGCGATAAGCTCTCGATAAGAGATATATTAGGCATGCGGTTGTAATACTACTAATAAGTGAAAAAGACATTTATAGCGCCATGGCCCGCAGCCGTTTCGTTCTTCAGCGCTTGTCCTTTGCCTCTGTCATCCACAATACAAAGACTGTACGGAGTATTACTGCGCTCGCTGTCCTGGGGGCTTTTCCTGCCTCTTTGCGGCGTTGGGTTGAAAATGAGGTATGATTTTCTCGTAGGAGCATGGAGAAAAGAATACGACGCAGAAGAGCTGCCCATCTGGCTTGCCACATGCTATCCATATTTCATGCTCGCACAGTGTCTTTCAGCCGCTGTAGAAGGCAGGGATGCTCTGTCTCCGCCTTGCAGTTGGGGCGGCAGTTTCTGGTTTCGTCTTAGCTGGTGTGCCAGCCACAAATCCACTAATTCCTACGAGTACTCCTATTTTCCACTGAGTCACACTTTGTGCTCCAGCGATGCAACCCCCGGCTCCCCATTCGTCGTAGATGGGCGAGTGCCGTCCACAGTCTGCCAGCCTGAACCTACCTTGTTTCGCATCCTTCTCCAAAAGACACGATTGGCACGCTCGGACAACTGCCAAGTCATGCATTTAGGCGCCCTTCCCAAAGGACAAAGACCGCTGTATTATCCTGACGTCAGCAGTCGCCCATCTAAAACAACTTTTAGTGGACGAGCACGTCGGCTTAGAGGCCCCGGTCTTTGTGACACGGAAGGAAGAAGCCTCGCTTTCTGTCCATTTTCGTCTTGGCTGCGGCGTTCTTGGTCACGCCTTCTGTGTAGGAATCCACCATTCAGTTTAAAACGGTCCACTTCGAGGAGGTGGAGAGCCGGATGGGCACACTGTACGGAGTATGACTCCATAATCGTATTACACCGTATTTCTACGACGCAGGCTGTGGCTTGCTCTTGCTCTTTTTTGCTCCTGCCATCCTTCCCCAACAGACACATGTTTGTAATCTAACGATTTCCGAGAAAAAAAAAGAAAGCAAAAAAAAATTAGAAAAAAACAAAAAAAAAAAAAAAGCAAGCCCCTTTCTCTCTTTTTCAAAACAGCAGATTAATACCTCCTCCTCTCTCCCCTTCTCTTTCTCGCAAGCTTCTTCCTTCATGCACATTTCTTCTTTCGGAACCTCGCTACGCACCAATAACGCCGACACCGGTACCACAAAAGCTCGCTAAACCATTTACAGCGCGCCTTTTCCCGCCTGGCCGCTCGGCTTTGCGTTTGGCAGCAGCCCTCCTCACCTCTCTGGCCAGCGATCGCTTCTGCTATCACCCGGGATCCTTCCAAAGCTGCATAGTCTGCTGCATTGCTTTGCTGTTGCTGCAGCGCTTCCTTTGCCAGCACTGTCCGTGCGAAAAAACGCAGCCGGTTGCCGTTGGGCTGCGTCGACAGCCTGGCCGCTCTGTCGGCTTCTTGGAACAGCTCCGAGTGGCCCCCCATCGAACTGACGAACTGACGAACTGACGGCCGGAACACCTAGGATTCTGCACATGGCTTGACAGACAGACACTCTCGCGCTTTCCGACCTGCCTGGCACGCAGTCCGACTGTTTACGCCTTTCCCCCTTCTTCGTACTTTGGGGAAGCACATCTCCAGAGAGAAAAGACAAATCTAGAACTAGTTCTGTTCCCCCTCCCTCCCTCCCTTGATGTCCATGTCTAGAGGGAAGGCAAGCGACCATTGCCGATCAGCATCACCTTAACGGACCGCAGACATGCCCATGTTCGAATACAACTCGGACGTGGCCGAGGACAGCGATCATGAAGGCTTCCGGGAGGCTCTCAAAACACCACCACGCCAGTCTTCCTCGGCCTCCATTTCAAAACCCATAGCCATACCAGGCCTGCCGTCGCCGGCTCTCCGTCTCTCCCACCGCAGACTGTCAGAGGAAAGTATACGCACGGATCTTTGCGAGGGTCCGCTTCCGGATAGCCCTCCACGACCGCCTTTGCAGCTTGAGTATCTGTCGTCCTCGCCGCCAAGGCAACATCGCCAGCAACACCACCCGTACCGCGAGAACCCGCACCAGGAGCTGCAGCAGGAGCAGCTGTCTGCTGGCTCGGACAAGGAACCGCTCTCCACGCCGCCGTCGGCGCAATCGCAGGACGCTTCGGCACCCGTATCAGACCGTGCAGAGCTGATCGAGCGTTTGAAGAGAGGCGAGAGTCCTACCTGGGTTCCAAACCGCCACGTAAGTTTTTATTTTTCTGTTGGATTCGCTTTCCCCTGCTGGCGGGCCCTCTTGCTCTTTTTTCACCTTTTTTTTCCTTTTCTTTTCTTTTTTCTTTTCCTTTTTTGTTCCAAATTCTAACTCTCAATCCCTCTCAGCTCGAATCCCTCTTACGCCGCCAAGCATCGTCTCGATCGCCTACGCAAACCAGCTCGCGACCTCCGTCCAACGATGGCGCTGCTACGACGCCAACTTTGCTGCCGGCCGCCGACGTCACGCCAGAGAGAGAGCGAACGCCTCTGGAGGCTCGCGATCAAGATGCCGAGGCAGCTGAGCGGCTGCAAGATGGACTGAATATCGAGCGACCTCGGTCTGCTCTTCACAGTGGCGATTTCACCCAGACTGTTTCCGAAGCGAGCCATATTCATAGACTCTCTGGCGATGCACTGCCACGCGCGCCCTCTCATGCGGAAGACCTGAACATCGCCGACCGTGCCGCCGCCTGGGTGGCTACGTCACCGCCGCGGCAGTACGTACCGTTCCACAGCGCGAGACGCTCCACGACGGCGGCAGCGGCGCCGTCTTTGTCTTTGTCCGAGATCGACACGTTCCGGTCCAGTCTATCGTCCCTGTCGTCTTCGGTCTCGTCCAGTTTCGTTTACAAGCCGCCAACCAGCCCGCTGGTGCAGTCCGAGAGCAACTATGACGACGACGACGGCGACGACGACGGCGACGACGCAAGCCGTATCCATCGTCTTCCTCTCAACCATTTTGATACTGGCTCCTTTGTCGACAGCCCGAGGAACAATCCGAGGGCCAACATGAGGAGCAACATCCGGCGCCATACCATGAACTCGGCCCCCCAACCACACTTGGACCAACCGCTGTCGTCCTCGCCCTTTCCTGGCTTGTTCCCTTGTCAGCCATTTTCGCGCCAGTCGGCGTCAGCCACGCCGCCTCGGCGAGACATGGCTTTTCCTTACCAAGCACATCAGCCACGGAGGTCCCTGGCCTCGGTGCCAGGCTTCCACCATCACCAGCCTCCTGCTTTTCTGGCTTCGTCGTCGCCCCAGACGCCAGGACTTGCTCGCTCTCGGCGACCGTCATTTTCCTCAGACACTTCGCCCATCCAGCATGCGTCCATGGTGGGATCGTACGAGGAGAGCATTCTGCGCGGCCGCATGTCGACGACGCCGTCCAAGCCGCTCGATTTTCTGGCGCAGATCGGCGTTCTGGGCTTGGGCGCCAAGTGCAAGCCAAGTCTGCGCTGCCCGCCGCATGTGACGTTGCCCTTTTCCGCCGTCTTTTACAGCTATGCAACCACGTCGTACGGCCGCTCCAAGATGGACGACGGCCCAAGTCCGTACGTTGGCCTGGTTGACTTGGAGAACGGGCTTCCGAATCTGGAGGCAGAGCAGCGGTCGAAGAGAAAGCTGCGCAACCAAAGCAATGGCGGCGCGGCGGCGGCGGCGGCGGCGCGTTCGCAGCAAGCCCAGACGCGTGGTTCCATCCCCATTGCAAAACCGGCCTTTTCCTCCACCAAGACCATCGGGGACGGGGCCATGGTGGACAGCGCAGCAGCAGACGGAGCAGCAGTTGATGCTGCCGCCGCCGACGACGACGACGACGTTGTTATGAACGATGTCCGTGCTGACCTGTTCGAGGCGGGCTGCCTTCCGTCCGCGGCGTCGGGGGGCCCAGAGTCGTCAGCGGCCCGTCGCCGGCACAGGGGGCGGCGATCGCAGTCGCCCAAGGCGCCTCCGGGGGGCTCGTACCGCATTCCGTCGCAGGGGCAGCTGCAGATCATTATCAAGAACCAGAACAAGACGGCCGTCAAGCTGTTCTTGATTCCCTACGATCTTTCCGGCATGGAGCCGGGCAGCAAGACGTTTATCCGGCAGCGGAGCTACTCTGCGGGCCCCATCATCGACAGCGCACCGACGCTCGGCGATGGCGCGTCGTCGTCGTCGTTGTCGTCGGAGCGGCCCATTTTGCGGTACCTGATCCACCTGCACATCTGCTGCCCGTCGCGCGGCCGCTACTACCTCTACAAGAGCATTCGTGTTGTGTTTGCCAACCGCGTGCCGGACGGGAAGGAGAAGCTGCGAAACGAGCTGACGTTTCCGGAGCCGCGGTATTCGCCGTACAAGCCCGTTCGCGTCATGCACCCTCCGCCTCCGACGGGGAGCGTGAGCATGCTGAACAGCAGCAGCGGATTTGGCGGGAATGCTGTCGCAGGCGGCGCAGGCGCAGGCGCAGGCGGCGGCGGCGGGCCCGGCGTCATGCTGGCAGCCGAAAAGGCGTACCGCCGTCGAAGCTCTGGGCTCACCATTGCGACGGACAGCCTGCTTGCCTTCAACGGGCTTGGCAGGCCGTCGTCGCCGCTGGCGCCGAGCTCCATCTCCAGGCATGCGGCCAGTAGCTGGCAGCCGAGCCATCAGAGCCATCAGAGCCATCAGAGCCATCAGAGCTACCACAGCCAGAATGCTGGCCTTGGCGTGATGGGCAATACGGCTTCATTCGGGTTTGCTGGCACGAACTTTCCCGTGCATGTACTTCCGCGGGTTCCTCCACCGAAGTCGCCCGAGGACTCTTCGCCAAATAGCCCATCGACTAGCCGGCCGGCGTCCAGCTCGGCTGGCGCGGTGGCGCCGGCAGCAGCGGCCATCACCACCACCAGCGCGACGTCGACGGATGCCGACAGAGCTGTTAGGGGGGAGGAGGATGCAACTGCCGCGTCCTATTACCTTATGCAGCATGGCGACGGGTCCATGCCATCGCCGTACAGCAAACTCCGCCGCGGCGACGTTGGCTACGGAGGCAATGCCTTTGCGGCCCTGGTCCATCATGGCAGTCCAGTGGCAGCTGAGGGGCTTTTATCGCAGCGGCTCAGGTCGCTGGAGGTACAGAGAAGGCGATCGTCCGGGGAAGATGCCGAGGAGGAAAACATCTCGGGTCCTTTGACGTAGGAGAAAGCAAGGTGTGCTTTGTGAGAGACACCTTTTTTTGGGGATATTGAACACATCATATGGCGTATGATCTTGGAAATTGAAATATATATATATACATGATTTTGGATTACTGAAGTATCTATTGTGCTTTGGAGCTCGGGCAGCTTAACATTGTACAGTGACCAAACGAACGGGTCGACTCTGCAGCTGGACAGCAAGCAGCCGAACAGCAAGCAGCTGGACAGCAAGCAGCCGAACAGCAAGCAGCCGAACAGCAAGCAGCCGGACAGCAACAACTACCAGCTCAGCGCCCCGGCATCGGCTGCGGACTGGCACCAGGTGGCGTGCCAAAGACGCCAAAGCCGCCAAGGCCGCGAAGGCCGGCAAAGAGCTCGCTGCTGGGGTCGCTGGCGCCAAAGACGCGGTCTTCGATGTGCGAGTTTGTCCGCACCATGGTTCGCACGGCCAGCACGGTCTTGGGGCACTTGGTGGCCAGGCTCTGGAACTGCCGCTCGGCGGCGGACGACCACGGGGCTGTGCGCTCGAGTTCGAGGTAGGCCTTGGCCAGCACCATGAGGGTGTATGCGGTGGGCCGGTTGTAGCGAGTCGCGTTTTCCAGCAGCTGCTGGGTGCGGGACACGCGAAGGCTGCTGGCGGCGCGGGTGGCGGCGGCGGTGGTGTTGTTTTCGGTGGTTGGAGTTGTGCTCGCCGTTGTGTTTGTGGTGGTTGTGGTTGTGGTGGCTGTTTTGGTTGTGGTTTTGGTAGTGGTGGCCGTGGTCACGTGTGCTTTGCTGTTCTCAGTGCTGTCACCACCACCACCACCACCACCACCACCCACATCCACGCCGGCGCCGGCGCCTCGCAGGCGGGCTCGCACGACGGAAAAGCCGCTCCACTGGCCCATCAGGCGCTCCTCGCACACGGCAAAGGCGTCGTGCACGCGGCCGAGGCGGGCCAGGTGCTGCACATAGTGGTTCCAGTTTTTGCTGTCGAGGGCGAAGCCGGCGTCCAGCACTTGGCGCACCAGGCGCACCAGGCCGTCGGCGTCGTGCTCGGCGGCGTACAGGCGCTGCATCGTCTTGAGCGGGTCGCTCAGGCCGTAGCGCAGCTTGGCCACGATCTTGGCTTTGGGGGGGTCGGTGGCGGCGGCGGCGGCGGCGGCGGCGGCGTCCTCGGAAGCATGCTTGGAAGGCTCGGCGGCGTCCTCGGCAGCGTCCTCGGCGGCGTCTGCGACCTCGACCTCGCCGGGAGAGCGGCGGCGGCCGGCCAGGATGGCGGGAATGCGGGTGTCTGCGAGGGCGAGGGGGCGGCCGATTTCGCGGGTGCGGTCGAGCACGTAGCGCCAGGTTTCCTTGGCGCGGTCGAAGCGGCGCTCGTAAAAGTCGGACAGGATGAGGGCGTTGCACAGCTTGAGCGGCAGCGGCTTCTGGCGCTCGTCGGGCGGCGCCACGCTGCTGCGGTAGAGCTCCATGATCTCGTGGACGCCGGCAAAGTCGCGGGCCTGCACGAGCAGAAAGACGATGAAGGAAAAGCGCCGGACGGCGCCCAGGTGCATGCGCGCGCTCTCGCGGTCCGGCGGCGCGCGGCGCAGCTGCTGTTGCGATGCCGCCGCCGTGGCCGGGGCGTCGCCGTGGTCGGAAAACGCCAGCGACCGCTGGAACTCGCGCAGGGCCTTGGCAAACAGCTCGCGCCGGCTCGCGCGCGTGTCTCTGGTCGGGGCGGAGTGAGCGGCGCTGTGGGCGGCGCTGTTGTCGGGGGTCTCCGCGTGGCTGGCGCCCTGGACGGCAGAGTCGGAGCCGGCGGAGCCGGCGGAGTCGGCGGGGCCCGGGGCCTGCGTGCCGGAGCCGTCGACGCCCTTGGGATAGTCCTGCCACTGGCTAAAGGCCTTGATGACCATCTGGATCTGGCGGCTGGAGCGCTGGAAGCCCATGTGGTGCATGAGGCGGTTGACCTGCAGGGCCAGGTGCGGCTGCTTGCTGCGGATGTAGGCCATCATCAGCAGGGTATAGTGGTGGGCCGTGGGCCGCAGCAGGCCGTCCTGCTGGGCAGTGCGCAGCAGCTCGACGGCGCGGCGCGGCTGGCGGCACTGGGCCAGCGCAAACAGCAGCGCGCTGTACGTGGCGTTGTTGTACGGCACCTGCAGGCGCGCCATGGCCTGCAGCAGGCGGTTGACGCTGACGAGGTCGTGGCGGAAGGCGTGGTGCTGCAGCAGCGTGTTCCACAGGTCGGTGTATGGGCCGGCCACGGCCTGCTCGCGCGTCGTGGCCAGGCAGAGCTGCTCGGCGGCGGCAAAGTCGTCGTTTTGGCAGTACGCCTCGACAATCGGGTCCAGCATGGCGGTGGTGACGACGGTGTTTTGTTTTTTGGGTCTTGGTCCTGGTCTCTGGCCCTGCCCCTGCCGCCTCTGCTCCTCCAGCTCCTCCTTGGCCAGCTCAAACAGGTCCAGCACCAGCGGCAGGTCGCCGCGGCCGCCGGCCAGCGCCATGATGGTGCCGAAGCTGTACTGGTCGGGCGCGACGGCCTCGCACAGCTCTTCAAACAGGCGCACGGCGCGCGCAAAGCGGCCGCTCTCGACGTGGGCGTGCAGCCGGATGTTCCAGCACGGCGTCGACGGCTGCAGGCCGTACTTGTCGCCAATCTCGGCAAACACGCGGTCGACGCGGGCCACGTCGCCGCGCACCGCGTGCACCTTGAGCAGGTGCGCAAACGTGTCCTGGCCCGACTGCACGGCGCCCGGAAAGGCCTCGGTGAACTCGTTCCACAGCCGATACACCAGCGTGACGTCGCCGCGCGCCGCATAGAACGCCATGTACTTTTGGTACGCCCAATAGTTGAGCCGGCCGTGGCGGAGGGTGGAGGATGTGCTCAAGGACTGGTAAGGGGTTGAGGGGGTGGACGGGGCTGTCCGGCTGCCGGAGCTGCTGCCGGGGCTATCACCAGACACACCCCCCCGCCCCCGCACGCCGTACCAGTCCTTGAGCACATCCTCCATCCCACGCACATCGTCGGCCGGAAAATACACATCGCGCACCATTCGCACCAGTGTGATCGTGCGCGGCCGGAACGCCGCCATCTGCCGCAGCTCGGCATACGCCCGCACCGCCAGCGCCGTGTCCTGCCGGTCCAACGCCGCATGCACCAGATCCTCATACACCCGCCGGCTCTGCAGCTGCTGCACCAGCGGCAGCGCCGCCGCCAGATCCGCCCGCCGCCACAGCGACGCCCCCACCAGTGCTCGGTGCACCATCTGCAGCGCCGGCATTTGGTTTTCGGAAGAGCTGTCACCGTGGTCTTGCGCTGCCGCACTGCTCCTCTCGCCCTCGCTCGCGCTCTTGCCCCCCTCGACATCGACAGCCACCCGCTCAGACAGCTCCTGCAGCAGATCCCAGAAGCGCGGCAGGTCCAGCGCCTCTTTCAGCACCGATGCGTCCACCGTCCGCCGCCCCACCTTGGCCATATATGCCTCCCACAGCTCCGCCAGCGTGTCCCACGCCCTCTCCTCCAGCGCCGCCGCCGTCAAAGGCTCCAGGCCCGGCAGGGACGACAAGGCCATGGATCCCGGTCGCCGCCGGCGCTCACCCGGCGACGCCGCCGTCGTCGCTGAGTTGGCCGGCACCTGCGTCAGGCTGGCCCGAAACAGAGCCATGGCCGCGTCCCGGTTCTGCAGCCGCAGCCACGCCCGAACCACCAGCGCCACCACTGCATCGTCGTTTTGCCCTGCTGTTGCGGCTGTTGCGGCTGTTGCCGCCGTTGCGGGCTGCAGCGACGCGCTGCCGCCAAGCTCAGCAAACAGAGCAATGATCCGCCGGGCTTCCGTCGGCCGCAGGGCGCTGGGCCGGTCCGTCGGCGGCGCCAGCAGCAGCAGCACGGCGCGGCTTAGCTCTGCCGTCTTTTCTTGCGGCCGGAGCTGCTGGTAGAGGCTCCAAGCCCGTTCGAGCAGCAGCTCAGTGTCCCGTTCTGAAGCCGCGTCGGCCGTGCTGTCCGCAGTCTTCTGCTTCGCAGCCTGGGCACGGAGCGCCGCCGGCTTTCTTGCAGACAGCAAAAGGCCCTGCAGCTGCTGCAACGGCCCAAGGGCGCTGTCGACTGGCTCCAGCTTAGCATGCGGCTGGCCGGACGACTCGACGGCGGCTGTGCCGGCGGCATCTGCATCTGCATCTGCACCTGCGGCCGAAGTTGAGAATGCAATCGACGACAGGGGCGAGGGGGAGGACGTCGGCAGTGACGATGGCAACGACGACGACGACGACGACGACGACGACGACGACGACGACGACGACGACGACGACGACGACGACGACGGTGCAGCTTTTTTCCGCATGAGCGCCACGGCGCTGCGAGGGTACAGAAAGTCGAGCAGGTAGGACCCGGCCGCCGACGCGCTCAGCGGTTCTGATCGGGCCGGGTTCGGCGTGAACATGCCGGCCAGCACGGCGGCATCGCAGGCATCGCCGCCGTGGCTGTGGCTATGCCGGCTTTGCCGGTAGTCTCGGCCGTCTCGGCCGGTTCGACGGCTGCATCGCGGGGCCAATCTGCCGCTGGTGCTCGTGCTGGTGCTGGTGCTGGTGCTGGTGCTGCTGCGAGACGCTCTGTGTGGAGGCCACAAGGCCAATGTGTGCAAGGATCGAGCCGACGACGAAGAGCGCAACGAGCCTGGAGCCGGCGGCGTGCACACCACTGACGCCCTGGAACACCACGGCAGCAAACGCTGGAGACAGCACGGCTCCAACCCAGCTGCTGCCGCCGTCCGTTCCAGCACCGGCATCTCCGGTCGGGAACACCGGGCAGACGACGAAAAAAAACCACAGACAAAAAAAAAAAAGGCAGCTGCCCCCGTTCCTTCCCAAAGCGCGCTTTGCAACTCTTCACGGATCGAAATGGCGGCCGGCTTTCTGCTCAGACATGGTTGAGGACGATGTGGAAACGGCAATCTGCTCGAGGACAAAACAAAAAAAAAAGAACAGTCAGCAGGCCGTAGCACAGGAAGCAGAAAAGCAAAAAAAGAGGAGTGCGACTCAACCGGGACGAAGACTTTTGTCGGCTTACCTCAAAAAAAGCTAAGCTCGCCTACAAGACAAAGCAATGTAGCTTGAGCCGAGTATCAGTCTCTCGGATTCACAGCTGGTCAGCTCGTCTCGTCTGAAGAGCAGAGCAGAGGAGCTCTCATGCGTCGGCCTTTTCCGCTTTGCTTCTGCTCTTGTGCAGCTGTCGAGGCTCTCTTTTAATTACTTTATTTTTTTTTTAAACTTGGCGCTTGCCGTTATGGCACTGTGGATGGCCTGATGTTCAGGGAAGCTTTTGCTGATGGGGGCTTCCGCGCTGGCCGGAGCGGCCAAAGTATGATCCGCTCAAAGACCCCTGCGACAACTCGTAGAACTGCTAGAGAGCGCTGTATGAGCAAGTGCACTCCGCCAGGAAGGCACGATTCACACACACAAAAATGCACCTTTAGGCGGGGCAGGAGCGAGGCGCCAAAAAAAATACGAGTACACTCCCCAAAAGAGGAAAAGAAAAAATAAATCGGCCAGACGTTTTCCCCCCCCACCAGGATCCAAACGAAAAGGATCCAAACGAAAAAAAGAAAGCGTCAAAACAGAGGGGGCGGCAGCAAAAGCAGAGACAACATGGACATCACCGAGTTTGTTGTCTCGTCGCGAGAGAAGGCGTTGCTGTATGGCGACTACAACACCTACCGGACCCAGCTGGCGCACCGGCTGCTGAACTGCCGCAAGAAGCTGCGGGTGGCCACGCGAAACCGGGGAAAATACAACCCCAAATCAAACGACCTCAAGGCCGAACAGATCACTGAAGATGCAAAGTAAGTGATGCGGGTGAGGGCGGGCGAGAGCGGTGAGGGTGGATGAGAGCGGGGAGGGTGGATGAGGGATGAGAGAGGGCGAGGGCGGATGACGACGGACGAGAATGGACGAGAACGGACGAGAACGGAACAACGGAGGAAGGGAGGCGAGAAGAGTCGGCTAACAGTCGCCAGCTTTGTCCGTCTGCAGCTGCTGACGGCCGAGCGGGCGTATGCCCAGGCCATGGCCATGAAGGCGGCCCACGCCGCCAACAAGCGCGGCATTACGGGCCACACGCGCTCGCACATTGTGTCTCGCCTCGACAAGGCGGCCAAGTATGCCGAGCGGCTGTCGGCAGCGCTGCAGCAGGTCGGCGACAGCGACGGCGGCAGCGGCAGCGTGGCCCCGGCCGACCGGCTCGAAGCCCGAGCCTATGCTGCTCTGCTGCGCGGCGCGGCGCTGTTTGAGAAGCAGGCCTGGCCGTCGTGCCTGGCCAGCTATGCGGCCGTCTGGGCCATCTACCGCGCCTTGTCGTCCACGTCTGCGGCGGAATCGGCACCATCAGCAACAACCGCAGCAACCGCAGCAACCGCAGCAACCACAGCTACCGTACCACCAAGGGCCGCAGCATCCCGCGCCGACGTCTTTCGAGACCTGCTCACCGACACCATCGAGCCGTCGCTGCGCTATGCCGCCTACCAGCTCAAAATGCCGCGGTCCAAACCGATCCCCATCATTGCCCGCGAGGCCCTGACGGCGTCGCCGTCTCCGGCCGCGGCCCAGCTGGTCGCCGCCGTCGACGCCATCGACGCCACCGTCCTGCACCCGGCCACGGCCCCCGACGACGGAGCCGGCGATGCAACTGCAACCGCAGCAGCAGCAGCAGCAGCAGCAGCAGCAGCAGCAGCAGCAGGAGCGAGCAGCAGCCTGGGCGGCGGCGTTGTTGCATCGACGCGGACGCTCGTGTGGCGGTCGCGGGCGGTGCGCATCGAGGATGCATCCATCGCATCGGCGTGGGCAGCTCTGGACCTGGCAAAGGCACGACTGGAACAGACGCTGGGAAGCAGCGGCGGCAGCATTGACCACAGCAGCACCGCAAAGACGAAAAAGACGAAAAAGACGAAAAAGGCACCGGCCGCCATGCAGCCTCGCGAGATGGCGGCCGCCTACGACGAGGTGCTGACAGCCAGCCAGGACGCCGTCGATGCCACCAAGGCGGCCATTGACGACCTGCGGGCCGAGGGCGTCCCGCCGAGCGACGCCAGCATGCAGACGCTGTACGTGGCCCGCACGGCCGCCACCTACGAGATGATCAGCTGCCGCATTGGCCGCAACCGCGTGCTGACGGGGCCGCACGACGGCGCCGTCGCCTCTCTGTCCCTGGCCACCGCCGCCGCTCCAGGCACACACGCGAAAAGCAGCGCCAAAAAAGCAAAGGCGCGGCCCTCCGCAGCCGCAGCCGCCGAAGCCCCAGGCCGCGTGCTGGCCCGGCTCAAGGAGAAGGTCGTGCTCTACGACGGCTCGCTGCAGAGCCTGGAATCTGTCAAGGAGCTGCCGGGCGTGGCCGCCGACAGCGGCCTGACCGAGCAGCTGGATGCCACGGCACGCTACTTTACCGCTCTGAAGTGAGTTGTCGTCCACGAGAGCCGTTACTCCCCCCTTGTTGTCCCAAGAGGGCCCGTGTTCCTGCTGTCGTTGCTCTCTCTCTCTCTCTCATACAAATCTGACCTCTTTCTCTTTTTTTCCTCAGAGCTCTGGCCATTGCTCGATCGCACAGCCTGGTGGGCAACACCACCAATGCGCTTGCCCTCCTGCAGCACGGCCACGCCACGTGTGCCGCAGCATTGCCCGTTCTCGCGTCGTCTGCGTCGTCTGCCTCGTCTGCCTCCCAGCCGACAGAAAAGGCCGCGCCTTCGCCCGTCCGCAGCATCCACGTCAGCCCGGAAGATGCCCAGCACTTGCTGGACCTGCTGCAGAGCGAGCTGCTGCGCAGCCGTGCCATTGTCGACATGGAGCGACAGCAGCAGCAGAAGGAGCAGCAGGCCGCAGCAGCAGCATCGTCGGCGGCGGCCGCCGCGTTTGCCCCGGCGCTGTCCGAGAACCTGGCCGAGTACCCGGCCGTGCCGGTCGACCTGAACAACGTCGTGGCCTACCCGCCACGCCTGGACCTGGTGCCGGTCAAGCCGATCTTCCTGGACATTGCCTGGAACTACATCGAATACCCGAACAAGACGGCCTTGGCCGGCAAAGGCGCTGCCGCAGCAGCAGGGGGGGGAGGGGCAAAAGCGGCACAGGCCACAAAGCAGCAGGCAGAGCAGCAGCAGCAGTCGCAAAAACGCGGCTGGTTTGGCTTTGGCCGGTAGATGATTGTCAGGGATAGCAAGACAGCAAGTGGCAAACAGATGGCCTTGTTGGTATCACGTCGTTGATGCTATGATGCACACAGATGAATGTGGCCTGGTATTACGTCGATACTAGACCACTGGACGGAACAACGAAAAGTAAATGGTTTTTTTGTGACATTCAACAACTGCCAATGCCTTGTTATTATGAGCGGGGAGATGTCTATTCAAATAAACTATGTGATATATGTGTGTGAGTCTCTAGTTGTCGCTTTCTTAAAGACGCAGCCGTCTTTGTGTTTTTTTTTTTTTTTTTTTTTTTTTTGGATACCGAGCTTTGGACATTCCTCCTCACTCTTTGTTGCTTTCCTTTCGTCTCGTGGTTCTATCGTCGATGAGAGAGCGGCAAGATCGCTCCTTTCCGGTCCCAGAAAACGTATTAAGGCTTCTTTTTTTGGACTCTCTGAACGCCATTTTGTTTGTTTCCCTCTTTCACAGCTCCCTCTCTCCCTCGTCACCAGTCTCGAGGTACACTGAAAAGCATTACCTTTCCCATGGCTTTTTCCCACATTGCATATAACAAAAGAAATGTCAACTATGACCACGGAAAAAAAAAACAGAATAAATGAATCAAAACCCGACACATTTAGGAATACATGTACATGTCAAAAGAGGTCAGTTTACAAGAGATGTCGAAATCATCTTGGGAGGGGGGGGGGTAAGAAATGTGGTTAAGAGGAGAGAAATGGGTGGGCACGAAACAAAAAAAGAAAAAGTCCAAAAATCAACAAAAAAAAACGCCGGAAATCAACCATGGAGAACAAAACCGCAGATGATCAATCCGAAAAGCACGTCGAAACAAGCCGTCATATATGAGCGTGCCAGATGCGAAAGGCCGGTTTCGTCGGTCAAAGGTCCTTTTTTCCCCTTTTCTTGCGTTTATGGCTTGGGCTCATCCTTCTTCTCGCCCTCGGGCTGGGCGTCGGACGAGGCCTGGGACTCGTCGGCGCGGGCGCGGTGGACCTTGTCGAGCAGGTTGAGGCTGGCGTTCTGCAGGTCGTCGACCTTTTGCTTGATCTCCTCGGCGGTCGCGCTGTTCTCGCCGGCCTGGCTCTTGGAGATGAACTCGCGCAGCTCGGCAATCTTCTCGCGCAGCTGGTCGGACTCGGCCTTGTCGAGCTTGTCGGCGTGGTCGGTCAGGGCCTTTTCGGTGTCGGTCAGGATGGTGTCGGCGCGGTTGGAGGCCTCGATGGCGTCCTTGCGGGCCTTGTCCTCCTCGGCGTACTTCTCGGACTCCTCGACCATGCGCTGGATCTCGGAGTCGGACAGGCCGGAGCCGGAGGCGATGGTGATGGACTGGTCCTTGCCGGTGGACTTGTCCTTGGCGTGCACGTGCACGATGGAGTCGGCGTCAATGTCAAAGGTGACCTCGATCTGCGGCACGCCGCGGTGGGCGGGCGGGATGCCGACGAGCTGGAAGTTGCCGAGCAGCTTGTTGTCCTTGACGAGCTCGCGCTCGCCCTGGTAGACCTTGATCTCGACGGCCGTCTGGAAGTCGGCGGCGGTGGAGAAGACCTGCGACTTCTTGGTGGGGATGGTGGTGTTGCGGTTGATGAGGCGGGTGAAGACGCCGCCGAGGGTCTCGATGCCGAGCGAGAGCGGGGTGACGTCGAGCAGCAGCAGGTCCTTGACCTCGCCCGAGAGCACGGCGCCCTGGATGGCGGCGCCGATGGCGACGGCCTCGTCGGGGTTGACGGACTTGGCCGGCTCGCGGCCAAAGATGCTCTTGACCGACTCGGACACCTTGGGCATGCGCGTCATGCCGCCGACGAGAATGACCTCCTGGATGTCCTTGGCCTGCAGGTTGGCGTCCTTGAGGGCCTTGCGCACCGGCTCGACGGTGCGGCTGATCAGCGGCTCGACCAGCTTCTCGAGCTGGGCGCGCGTCATCTTGGTGTTGATGTGCTTGGGGCCGGAGGCGTCGGCGGTGATAAAGGGCAGGTTGATGTCCGTCTGCAGCGACGACGACAGCTCGATCTTGGCCTTCTCGGCCGCCTCGCGGATGCGCTGGATGGCCATGCGGTCGCCCGACAGGTCGATGCCGGCGTCCTTCTTGAACTGGTCGACCAGCATGCGCACCAGGCGGATGTCAAAGTCCTCGCCGCCCAGGTGCGTGTCGCCGTTGGTCGACTTGACCTCGAACACGCCGTTCTGGATCTCCAGCACCGAAATGTCAAACGTGCCGCCGCCCAGGTCGTACACGGCCACGACGCGGTCCGCCTCCTTCTCCAGCCCGTACGCCAGCGCCGCCGCCGTCGGCTCGTTGACCACCCGCAGCACGTTCAGCCCCGCAATCTGCCCCGCGTCCTTGGTCGCCTGCCGCTGCGAGTCGTTGAAGTACGCCGGCACCGTCACCACCGCGTTCTTCACCGGCCGCCCCAGATACGCCTCCGCCGTCTCCTTCATCTTGCCCAGCACAAACCCGCCAATCTGCGACGGCGAGTACTTCTTGCCCCGCGCCTCCACCCACGCATCGCCGTTGCTGTGCTGCACAATCTTGTACGGCACCTCCTTGATGTCGCGCTGCACCTCCGCGTCCGTGAACTTGCGCCCAATCAGCCGCTTCGTCGCAAACAGCGTGTTCTCCGGGTTCACCACCGCCTGCCGCTTGGCCGCAACCCCCACCAGCCGCTCGCCATCCTCCGTAAACGCCACCACCGACGGCGTTGTCCGCGCTCCCTCCGAGTTCTCAATGATCTTGGGGATCTTGCCCTCCATCACCGCCACCGCCGAGTTGGTGGTGCCTGTGCCGTTAGTAAGAGGAAGAACTCGAAAGAAAAAAGAAAAAAGAAAAAGAAAAAAAACTCAAACCAGCGACCGTGCTTCCTCCCTCCAGCTCGTTTCTTTCAAACATACCCAGATCAATGCCGATCACGGCCCCCTTAACCTTCTCCTCGGACGAGGTCGACTCAAACCGAGCAAAGGCGGCTGCTGGACGGAACGTGTTGACACGGGCAAAGCCTGCAGAGCGCGAGGCTACTGAGGCTGCTCGTGGGAGCTATCAAGATGAACTGTGTCAGCCAATCGTTTGCCAATCATCAACTGACGAAACCGACCTCCGCTTCCCCCCCTCGAACTATACATACAGCTCTGGAAATGCGAGAAGCCAACATGATGGGCTATCGAATGTGAGGGCGGAAGAATAGGAAAGAGGAAAAAAAAAAGGGATGCTGCGAATGCAAAGGTGAAAACAAAAAGTGATACACCGTGCGAGGGAGGTCAACAACGAGTGGTGGGACAATCGTTATTGGTATACGTTTTATGTTGTTGAGGTGAGAGTTCTATTTAAAAAAAAAAAAAATTCAAGAGTGATGCTTAGAAGGCGAGTTAGAGTTTTCACTTTTTTTTTTATGGGGAGAGCTTTTCGAACAATTTCGAGAAGGTGCTGAGCGACCCATGGTCGCAGTCTTTTATTGGCTGGAGCCGTTCCAGCAAAACCCGCGGCCCACATCCTTCGTTGCCACAACAGAGCCGGTCTCGTAAGCTCGGCCTCGGTCATTAAAGTGTCACGTGGTTGATTGGCTTCTAAGTAGTTTGGTCACGTGATAAACCCCGATTACGCCCTGCTGTATGGATGGATACAGTAATGCAACCAACACCCGAAAGGCTACCAGGCGGTTTCTGGCCAGAGCGCTGTAATTCGCTGGCCTTCTTTCAATCCGCCCTCGAAACGTCATTTTCTGGTAAAGTCTGGCCCTTTTTCTTCGTGCGACATCTTCTTGCAAGAACAATTCAGGACGGCAAAGGCAGTCACCCTGGTAGTTCTCTCTTCGTTCTCTTTTGAGTTTTTTTACTTGGCGCCTGCAGTGCGCCTTTTTGATTCCGCCCCTACTCATATAATCTATCTATATTCCGCGCGCTTCTGTCCTTTTTGTATCATTACTAAGGTTGCGATCGGCCACTTTTCAGTTTCCCTTCCCTCCGGCCGCCTTGTCGTTATATCCTTTGCATCCAAAACAGACCACGTCGTCGTCGATGGTCAGAACAGCGTCTTTTCAGTAGTGCTCTTGTTGATCCTGCCGACATGGCTGTGAAAGACGAGACAGGGTCAGTGTTTTGAATTGTTTGAATTGATTTTTTTTTTGTTTATCGGCGCGTTTTTTTCTTTCGTCTGCTTCTGTTTTGTTTTGTCTGCGGGGAAGCAGTCGAGATGAAAACTGACTCGTTTCGTCAAACAGTTGCTTCCCAACCGAATCGTTGATCTCAAAGGACTCGCGACGGCACTACCAAGCCAACATCCGACCCATGTAAGCAGTTTTTTGTTTTGTCGTTGCATGGCGGCGGCCGATGAAAAGAAATGGAAAGGGAGGAAATGGAGGAAATGGAGCAAGTGAAAGACAAGGGAGAAGAGAGATGGAAAGCAAAGAACGAACAAGGCTGACGCTTTACCTCGCACGCAGCCACTGGCAACTGCGGTCGCTCATTGGGGTTTCGCGGACGAACACGGTGTACTACCCGACGGGCTCGGGCAACCAGCTGGTGCAGGCATTCCACCCGGCATTGCGGCGGTCGGAGACGATTGCGGTTCTGTCGTTTTCGCCGCGATGCCTCGTTGTTCGGGACGACTGGCTGTGCTGCGGCGGGGAGGTGGGGGAGTTTGTGGCGGTGCGGCTGGGGGGCGGCGGCGGGCGGCGGAGCGAAGCGGGCTTTGGGGGTGAGGGCGGCGGCAGCGGGCTGGGCGGCAGCAGCGAGGAGGGGATGGCGCCGGGGGGAGGCGGAGGCGGAGGCGCAGGCGGAGGCGGAGGCGGGCTGATGGTGGACATGGAGGACGAGGAGTACGACGAGTTTGACGTGAGCATGGCGGACGAGCTGGTGTCTGTGAATTCGGCGCTGGCGGCGAAGAGCCGCAAGTTTGGCACGGAGCGGGTCAACTGCATCACGATCTGGACGGCGTCGAGCCTGGTGCCGCGGTGGGCGGGGGCGTACGGCGGCACGGTGGGCGTGCTGGCCAACAACGACAAGCATGTGACGTTTGTGCAGCTGGAGGGCGCGGAGGAGCTGGACAGCATTGCGTATCCGGACTGCGTCAACCGGGCGGTGCTGTCGCCGGACGGGCGGCTGCTGGCGGCCGTCAGCGACGACCCGTACCTGTACATCCACGAGCGGGTGGAGCGGCGGCGCAGCCGGCCGGCGTCGGCGGCGGCGTGGGCGATGGCGGCAGAGGAGGAGGCGGAGGCAGAGGAGGCGGAGGCAGAGGCAGGGACAGAAACGCCGGCCAGTGGTGGTGGTGGGCGGCGCCAGATTGGATACCGGTGGCGGCTGCTGGCGCGGCACCACCTCAAGGGCCAGAGCAAGGAGGACATGACGGTGCGGCGGGGCAGCTTTGCGGCGTGTTTTTCGAACACGGGCCAGTACCTGGCGGTGGGGACGCAGTACGGGGTGATTTCGGTGTTTGAGACGGCGCTGCTGGCGCAGCCGGGCCAGGGCCTCGTGGCCTGTTTCCTGTCGTCCAACCCGCAGTCGGACGCGGGCGCGGTGCGCGAGATGTCCTTTTGCCCGGGGCCCTACGACCTGCTGGCGTGGAGCGAGGACGAGGGCGCCGTCGGCGTCGCCGACGTGCGCAGCGGCTTTGTGTCGCGGCAGATCCTGCCGCTCGTTCGCCGTGCAGGCCGGATGGGCGGCAGCGGTGGCGGCGGCGGCGGCGGCGGAGGTGACGGCGAAGACGACGCGGCCGCTGCCGCTGCTGCCGCTTCAGCTGCTGCCGGCTACGAGCACATTGCTATCAACCAGGTGCTGCATGGCACCGACGAGTTCGCCGAGGAGCGGCGGCGGCGGCGGCGGCGGCGACAGCAGCAGCAGCAACAGCAGCAGCAGCAGATGCAGCAGCAGATGCAGCAGCAACAACAGGCGCAACAACAGGCGCAGCGACAGCAGCAGCAACAGCGGCGACAAATGCTGCAGCAGCAGCTGCAGCTGCAGCGGCAGCAACAGCGGCGGCAAATGCAGCAGCAGCAGCGGCAGCAACCAAACCAAAACTTGACCCTAACCCGCAGCAACAGCATCGGCAACAGCAGCAGCGGCGCGCTAGTGTTCGAGGAAGGCATCCGCAGCATATTCAGCGGGACTCGGCTTGCCGTCATAGCGGCGCCCACCGACGCTGGCGTGGGGTCGGGAGGAGACAGCAGCAGCATCCGCTATGCGCTCGGGGCGGCCGATGCGCTGCAGCCGCACGTGACTTTGGAGCCGCCGGAGCAGCAGCGCGAACGCGACCGCGACAGCGAGCAGAACTACGGTGGGCGGCGGGCCAGCTGGCTTCTGCGGACGCGGCCGTTGCTGGCGTCGGGGCCGACTTTATCAGCGGACTCGGCCAACGACGGAGGTGGCAGCGGCAACAGCGGCAGCAGCAACACCAGCGGGAGCAACACCAGCACCACCAGCACCAGCGCGGCCGCCGCACGAGCGCGCGAGCGCAACGAGAGCATGACGGCGGCCGTCAACGACATCCTCGGCAGCCTGCGGAGTCTGCGCAACGCGCGCCAGGCGGCCGAGCAGGAGCGGCGCCGGCTGAGCGACCTGATGGCCACGACGCGGGCGGCAGCGGCGGCGGGCGGCCTGGCGGACGTGTCGGATGCGTCGTCGTCGCCGTCTGCATCGCCGACGTCGCCGCCGTCGCTGTTTCAGCCGACCCAGCGGCCCAGATCGTCGTCGGTCGGCGTGCTGGCCGCGGCCATTGTCAACGACGCCGACGACAACAACAATAACAATAACAATAACAACTCGGCCAGTGACGACGAGAGCATGGACGCTATCGGGCCGGCAATGGTGGCGGCAGCAGCGGCGGCGGCAGCAGCAGCAGCAGCATCAGCGACGGGGACGACGGCGGCGACATCGGGGGCAGGTGCCGAGGACGAGCACGAGCACGACGACGATCTCAGAGGAGAAGAGGGCGACGGCGGCGACGGCGGCGATGGCGACGGCGACGGCGACGGCGACGGCGACGGAGACGGCGACGGAGACGGTGACCGTGACGGAGACGGTGACGGGGACGGGGACGACGCGGTAGCCCGGGGGTTCGAGAACATGTCTCGCCTGCTATCGCGACGGGCGCCGCCCGCCCGGCGCGGCGGCTGGGCCAGCATCAACACGCTGCCGCTCGCCTACGGCATTGCGCGCAGCAGCGACGACCGCGACGACGGACTGGGCGCCGGCAGCGGCCCGGGCGGAGGAAGCAGCACCTTCGGCGGCCTCGGCAGCTTTGGTCGGTCCATGGACGTCTTGCATGCCTATAGCATAGGCCGTGGCGGCGGCACCGACGCCGACGACGCCCCGGAATCGGCTTCAGCTTCGGCTTCGGCTTCGGCTGCAGCTGCGGCCAATGCCCGCCCCAGCCGCACCAACAACAACAACAGCAGCCGCCGCGGCGAGCTGCGCTACTGGAACGCGCTCAGCGCCCTCGAGCAGGACTATGAAGACGGGTATATGCTGCGGTCGCGGCCCGCCGTGGCCTTGGCAGTCGGTACGCCCGGCCAGTTCGACGGACACACCGCCGGCCTGGCGTGGAGCCATGACGGACGCTCGTTGTAAGTTGCTGGCCGTTCAAGTCTTTTGTGCTTTTGTGCTTTTGTGCTTTTGTTTATTTTTTTACCTCCATAACTCTTCCATAACTTGCTTACTAACATCCTCCAGATTCGTCGGCAGCCACGGCGGCATCTACGAGTTCAAAGTCAACCTCAAGGCCCGGCAGTTCCATCCGAGTGTGACCATGCGCTGACAGAGGCAGTCTGGACGTGTTGGGGGCGGGTGGGGGTATCTGGCTGCTAGGAAATCTAGCGAGACACGGCCGGCTGGAGTTTGCCAAGATTCAGTCCTCTGTGTGTCTGTGTTCTCTCTCTCTCTCTGTGTGTGTGTGTGTGTGTTCTCTCTCTCTCTCTCTCCCTCCCGCTCTCTCTCCCTCCCTCCCCCCCTCTCTCTCTCTGTGTCTCTCCCTCTTCCTCCGTCTCTCTCCCTCTCCCTCCCTCTCTCTCTGTTCCTCGCTCCCTCTCTCTCCGTCCCCCCCCTCTCTCCCTCTCTCTCAGTGCGTGTACTCTAATATCTCTTTGTGGTGTTCCTTTTGTTCTCTATGTCGTGTTGGTGCAGACATACGAGCAACATTGCGTGTTGGCGCATTGCGTCGTTTAACGGGCTCTCTTATCTTCCAGTGTCTTGGCTGTCCGATTTAGTTCTTATTGTTTTCTGTTTCTGTTGCCTTACTAGCCTTTCGGTCTGCGTTGTGTGTGGAAGCGATATGATTGTATTGGGGGAGTAAAGACAGAGCAAAAAAAAAAAAAAAGAAAAGCTAGCCTATGCAGTGTAGGATTTGTTTTTGTTTGCAATAACAAGCCCGGCGTTGTGCTGTTTCCATTCTTTGAAAAGCATTGCCCTTAGTGTATGGTCAAGGCGATGCTCACGCCTTGGCATGATTGTTGTATTGTACCGCTTTTCGGTGGGCAAGGCATTGTATTGTACTGCTTTTGGTTGGCAAGGCATTGTATTGTACTGCTTTTTGGTTGGCAAGCTGCTTGTCTCTGCCGCCTCAGTACAGCAGCTTCTCGACCATCTCGGCAATGGCCAGGCTGCTCGTCAGCCCCGGGCTCTCGATGCCCAGCAGATTGACCCATCCGCGGTAGCCCGGCTCGGCGCGCACGACAAAGTCGCAGAAGCCGTGGCGGGCCAGCTTTGGCCGGATGCCGGCGTAGTCCGGGTGCAGGGCGGCGGCGTCGATGCCCGGCAGGTAGCTGCGGATGGCCTGCAGGGCCAGGGGCAGGCGGTCGGCGGCGCGCACGGCCAGGTCGTCGGGGCGGTCGACCCACTCGACGTCGGGCCCAAAGCGCATGCGGCCGGCCAGGTCGAGGGTCAGATGCGTGCCCAGGCCGGCCAGGCCCGGCTCGGGCACCGGGTAGACGAGCGTGGAGACGCGGGGCTGGCTGGCGCCGTAGGAGAAGTAGTTGCCCTTTGCGTAGTAGAGCCGCAGGGGCGAGGACAGCGAGGAGGGCGAAGAGTCGTCAGCAGGCCCTGTCCCTGGAGCCGCTTCTGCGTCTGGTCGTCGCTCCCCGGCAATCATGTTGTGGATGTCGGCGGCGCCCAGTCCGGCTGCGTTGACAATGGTTTCGGCCTCGATGGACACGACTTCCCCCGTCCCCGGCCCCGTCCCCGGCCCCGTCCCCGACCCCGTTCCCGGCTGCGTCTGCACGTCGATGCGCCAGCCGCTGCTGCCCGGCTCGCTGCCGCCGGCCAGCGGCCTGATGCCCACCACGGCCGACGCCAGCGCCACCTCGCCGCCGGCCTGCTCAAGCTCGCCCAGCAGCGCCTGCATCAGGCCGTGGCTGTCGACAATGCCCGTGGCCAGGCTCTCGAGCACGCCGGCGTCCGCCCGCACTGCCGGCTCGCGGCGCCGCGCCTCGTCGGCGCCCACCCAGCGAAGCGGCACAGGCACGCTGTCCGCCGCCTCGGCGCCGCTGCCGCTGCCGCTGCCGCTGCCAGCCCGGTTCAGCTGCTGCCCCAGCGCGTAGATGCGCTCGAGGCCCTCGCGCTGCGCCGGCGTCTGCGCCACAATCCACTTGCCCGTGCGCCGGTGGCCGACGCCGTGGTCGGCACAGAACCGGTACAGCAGCTGCCGCCCCCGGATGCACAGCCGCGTCTTCAGCGACTCCGCCCCGTAATACAGCCCCGCGTGCACCACCTCGCTGTTGCGCGACGACGTCTCCGTCCCCACGGCCGCGTGCCGCTCCAGCACAATCACGCTGCCCGCATTGCCCGCATTTGTCGCCGTCCGCTGCGCCCGCTCCGCCAGTGCCCGCGCCACCGCCAGGCCCACCACCCCGCCGCCCACAACGGCGTGCGTAAAGTCGGCCCGGAGAGCCGCACAGCTGGAAAAGCAGGCCGGCTGAGCCGCTGCGCCAGCCCCGCCGCCCGCCACGCCCCGCCTCCCTCCTCGGCGCGCCAGAAGGCGGCCGGACGAGAAGCGGATGGCCGGAGGCATGGAAAAAAGAGCCGTCGTGGGTGTGTGCGTGTGATGCGAGCTCGGGCCGCCTTTTGTCCTTCTTCCTTTCTCTCTCGTTCCTTATTCTGGCTTGCCTTTCTTTTTTTTCGGTTTTATGTCCGGGACTCGGAAGTCAAGCGTGATTTACGCGCCAAGTCGGAAGTCACGAGACAGCTGACGGAGATATTACAGTCTTTCATCCATCGTTCCTTCTATTTTTACAGAATCTATCGTTTGTGCCTTCTCTCTTTCCTTCTCTCTTTCCTTCTCTCTTCCTCCCTTTGGGGCTTCGACGCTCACAGCTGCCAAAAAGGAAGCATTTTCTCTTCTCCCTAGCATTTGCACTGACGTCGACGACGTAACCCTCTCGACGTCGCAAACTTGCAAACGCGTCTCGTCGCGTCTTCCGCTGTCGCGTGTCTCCCGCAGCGAACCTGGTCAAAAGAAGTCTGTGTGGCTACATGGCCGGGTGGCTATGCATCTACGACGTATTATTACTCGTCCTATTATCACAGTAGCGTAAGATTTCCGCGAGGGATTTACGAGTAAAGTAATTATATGTCCGGCATCGAATATGGATACTTTTTGCTATAGTATTCCTGCTCCGTATTTTGTGTCTACTAAACTTTGCGGGCAAACGCTTGCAGCTTTCTGGATATCACGCCGTTCGTAATGTTTCCTGCTTGCGAGGCCGGAAGCTCCAGCTAGCAGACTTGCTGGTCAACGGCCAGCCATTTCGAGCAGACGAAACTGTCTGCATCCATCCACAAAGGGCAGTGGAGCGAAAGCGGAACCAAGAATCCATGGACAAAACTGTGCTTTGGGAACAGCTGGTCCGGTTCGTGCTCTTCAACGGCACCAGTTCTGACAGTCGTATTGCACTGTGATCGTCTGCAAATCATTTCCTGTTGTAAAAAAAAAAAAAAAAAAAAGAAAAAAGAAAAATCTTCACAGTCGTGTGCCCTACCCGCACAAATTTGTTTCAAGCTGGCAAGGCAGATCCAGTAAACCAGCAAAAAATCTGGTTAGTGAAAAAAAGGGGAAGCAAGGGGGAGGGGAAACATCTGGAGAAACACAACTCCAACCCTTGCTTTCCCCCGGCCAAAAAAAAAAAAAAAACAGGATCAAGTGATTGAAGGAACAAGAGGCTGCGACAGGGCCTGCTCCCTTGTTTCCTGTTCCACCAGGCGCCGTCGTTTGACAGAGATTTGGCACAACCGATTGAGTATACCCCAAAGGCCAGTCGAAAAAAGTCTCTTGGTAAATAATACGTATCACTTACTAGATATGGAGTACGGCAAACTACGGAGCACTCCAGTCTTCACATCTTGTCAGGGTGAGGTTTTGGCGCTTAAAGTGGATCTTGGGCTTTACAGAACAGGAAAAGAGCGAAAACAACCTTGAAAGGCTCAAGGGCCAGGCGAACGGCAAACGGAGAGAAACAACAGAGTACGACGCACTCCGGTCGTATTTCGTTCTCTGCAAGCTGCCTACGAGCAGGCTAGCAAGGAAGAAGAGCCGGATGGCACCCGATCAAGGGGTTTAAGGCCTAGAGGAATTTAAAAGTAGGGGGTGGCTTTCTGTCGGACATCGTAAAAACCTCGCAGTACGACGTACGAGTACTAATAATACTTTGTACTGGTAAAGTGCCACTGCAACAACAAATCTACGAGTATTACCTCGTAAACCATCAGTCAAAGCACCAGTGGGTCAATATCGAATGTGCAGACGCAAAACCTGCTGTTGCTTCGTTCATTTGGCATCGATGCATGACATGAGAGGTTCACAAAGGCAAAGCTCTTATACGAAAGCGTGTTTATTGCTCCGAATTATTACTCTGCATAGTGCACCGCCGTTGGTTCCGTGCGAGATTGCTATATCTGGCATTTTGCTCGTATAATACGACGCCTCGTTCTCATAAACATTGCGATGGGCGAATAAAGTCAAAAGGACAAGGTGGCCCTGTCGACAGTGCGCCCGCTGACCTTGCATATATCCATATACCAGCATCTACTATCACAGGCATAATGATGTACTGGAGAACCGCGTCGCGCACCAGACGACGCACATGTGGAGTTTTGACCTACCTTGTCGTCGTACTCGTACTTTTAATATTGATGCCTTTACAAAGTGTGCTGGCATTTTTGGCCACCGTCCAGGCTCACTGGCAGAAAGCATTCTCAGAGGCGATTTAGCACTAGGCACCACCTTTTTTTGAGACAACCAAGGCCTGAGACAAGGCCGTCGGCTCACATGCCGCATGCGCTTCCGATGTCTGCATGCAGTCTCCGGCTGTCAGACGAAAACAGAAATAAAACAGAATCCCAGCTGCCGTTGCTTTGTCTCAGAGCTACAAAGCACAAGCTTGTCTCAGAGTACAACGTACAACGTACTCGTACAAGCCACCGCCCAGCTGCATGGCTGTGCCACATGCTTGTTTCTCTTGTCTTTGCTTCTGGAGGCCGTTTTGTCCGCTGCCATTTGAGCTCGTCTTTTGTTCTCGCGTCGGCCAATGTCTCTGGGCCAGACTGAAGTGCAAGCATCCTACCACGGACGTGTGTACGACTACTGAGCTTGATTGCTCTGTTCGCGAAAGGCAGCTTTTCTCATCGTATCGGCATGCAGCACCATTACGATTAGGGTGGCCTCATCAGAGCGAACAGCCAGTCATACGAGTAGGCTTCAATCGCCCTAAATGATTAGTTTGTTGCTGTGAAAGGACAGGACAAAAAAATAAAAAAATAACGCGAGACGCGGCACCGTTCTTTTCGTGTTTATCTTATTATTCCTAGCGCAATAGCAAACAGATTTGCCGTCGCCAGTAGAGCATTTTTTGTCGGAGCATGGTGGACGGACTTGGCAATATTATATGGCTTAGAATGCATCTTTGTGACTATGATGACATGGGGAGTCACAATACGGGGGCAGTCGTTATATTTCTTACTCGGTTTCTGTACGAGTCATAATACTCCGTCCCCGGCTCACTCTTAATTTGTCTATCCGCCAACCCTCTTCCGCCCTTCTGTTTACGTTGTTTATGTGGTTTACGTCGCATGACCCGTGTCGTTCCTGCCATCGTGTCTCCGCGATGTGAATTGCTAGTCGTAGCATATTCCATACTCGTACGGAGCAATCCCAGCTGCTCTCCTGACTTTTTCGCCGCTCTGCTTTGCACCTTCCCGCCAACCCTCGCGAGGCCAGAGCGGAGACGTCGCGCCTGCCAAAATAAAGCAAAAAATATAAACGCATATGCAAAAACTTCCCATCACGTCACAAGCACGAGGGGAAACAAATGCCGTCCTCGCTCCTGCCTTTTACATGCATTGATCTTGCATTCTCCTCACCTGCCCCTCCTCCCTCTTTCCTCCTCCTCCTGGCGCCGCCACCTCTCTCCGCAACGATCAGAACGGAGTGTATCCATACTCGTATCCATAGTACGGAGTGCTCGTACCTCGAAGGTGGGATTCTCTCCTTGTGGGCTCAGCCTTTTTTTTTTAGTGTGTGGGTGTTCATTTCCCGCGTTAATTACAAGTCTGTGGCAGCCGTTTGGACCTCGTCGTTGTATTTTTTTTTTTTTTTTTTTTCAGAGCACGGACACCAAGCCGGCAAAGCAAGCATCAATCTCAAAACTCCCGCCACAAAAACCGCTAAAAGGAACCCACGGACAGATTTCTTCAAACGGTCACAAAGTACGATGTACTCCGTACACGTCCTCGAGTACTTTTACTCGGAGTAATACGATGCACAAAGTACGAGTATTACCACAGTGTGCATTCCCGTCCCTTCCCAAACGGTGCTCACTGGCCCCTTCGATAGCCCCTGCCTCCTTAGTCCCCCCCCCCCTCCCCTGCCATACTATTTTGATCGCTCATGTACTCGTTGGCGAGCGCCTTGTAATAGCCCCCCAAAATACTCGTACATGCAATTTTTGTCCTTGTTCTTGTTTCTTGTTGTTTTCTTTCTTTTCCCTCTCATTTTCTATTCACGTTCTGGTTTTGATGGATGAACGAGCTGCGGTTCTCTTTGTTGTGGACGCTCTTAACCGCATTATCTTTGATTTCAAAGCTGTCGACGCTTTCACGAAGCTGATTCATATAAACAGTAAAATGTCAACAAACAACCAACACTAATATCACCAATAGGATTCCGAGGCCAAAATAACAAACCAAAATTCAACGCCAGC
This sequence comes from Raffaelea deltoideospora, assembly GCA_019925385.1. Classification (NCBI taxonomy): domain Eukaryota; kingdom Fungi; phylum Ascomycota; class Sordariomycetes; order Ophiostomatales; family Ophiostomataceae; genus Raffaelea; species Raffaelea deltoideospora. The sequence continues at coordinate 194,017 of JADHKP010000051.1, read as the reverse complement.
AACCTCGGTCGCCACAAAACACAACGACCACAGTACGACGACCACTTGAGACACAGTCGCGACCACAAAACCAAAAACAACCCAGAGGAGAGCCGAGTGAAGAAAGCAACACAGCAAACAACACACAACAACGAGGCAGCACACCGCACACACAAAAAAAAGACATTGAGTGAGCAGCGGTTGGCTTTCAGCGCCTTGGACCTCCAACTCTTGGCGGAGCTCGTCTTACGGGTCGTCATCCTAAGTGTTGCTGCTGGCCGGGCTTGCAAAAGCCAGCCATGGCAGATTCCAACGCCGCTGACACCGGCACCGGTGCCGGCACTGCGCTGCCCTCAGCGGGCCTTCATTCGGCCGCCCTGGAAGCTCTGCAGAGCCGATCCAGCTTTCCGCGCCGAGTTCGGCCGCCAGACTTGCTCTTTTCAGGCACAGACAGCGACGAGAACAGGGTTCCGCTCTGTCCACAGCCAGAACGGCTGTCTCGCCGCGCCTCTCGCGTTGGGATTCGAAATTTGTTTGCTCGAAACAAGGCTGGCACTCAAGACGTCCGCTCCTCCATTGCAGATCTCGGCTGGCCCTATTCGTTCCACTCCACTCGCTCCGAATCCACCCTGCCCCAAGGCCGCAACGCTTCACCGCCGCCGCCAAGCCGACCACAGCCTCTGGCTCCATTGTCCGCCAACACCGACCGTCCTCACGCGCAAAGACCGCGCGCTTTGATGTCGCCGACGCAGTCCATTGCGACCACCAAATCAGCTCCCGCCAAGTCCAGAAAGTCCGTGGTCCCGGCCCGGAGCAAAACCCCCATCCCGTCGGCGGCCCGGTCTGCGCGTGGATCACTCGCCACCTGGGATCCGCCGCCACTCTTCCAGGCATACCCTCAAGCCATAAAACACGCCCAGCTGCAGACGTGCACCACGCCAGTAGACACGCTCTTGCGCATGCAGGGGAGCCGCGGCGCCACCGGCAGCATCACAAGCAGCATCCGACCCGGCAACTCGCTTCAAAGTGCCGGACTCGGTTCGTCGATGGCTTCCGACGCGGCACCCAACGACATGGCCAACGGTGGCGCATTTGCCGAGCGGCTGGCAACCGACAAGGCCAAGTGGATAAAGCACCGCCGCAATCCCTCGGCACATTCGCTCAAGCTAGACTGGTCGAGCAAAATTTATGTGCTGGTCACGTCCGGCTACCTGCTGCAGTACGCTGGCGAGGGCTCGTTCGATCGCCTGCCGGAAAAGATGCTTCACATTGGCAAGGATTCGGCCGCCTTTGCCAGCGATCTCATCCCCGGACGCCACTGGGTTCTGCAGGTGTGCGCCGCCATGGATGCCGACGGCACACCGCCTAGCGATGCACGCTCATCCCTGTTCTCGCGCTTCGGCTTTCGCATGGGCGAGCGGCGCCACGCCTCGACTTTTCTCCTTGTCTTTGACAGCGCCGACGAGATGGAGAGCTGGATTGCCACGTTGCGCCGGGAAATTGAGCATCTGGGCGGAAAGAAGCACCTGTCGGAAACCGGAAAGCCCAAGGCCGACGACCACATTCTCCAGCTCAGAGCCCAGCCGAGCCAGCGGACCCTGGTTGTGCGCGACCCAGATCGCTTTTCGCGCGCCCTCTTGCCGCAAGACTTGCCGTGGCGCCGTCGTGATTCTTGTGCCAGCCACGGCAATGCCGACAGGAATGGCGACGGCAACAACGGCGACCACGGGGACGGCGACCACAGGGACGACGACCACGGGAACGGCGACGTCACCGGCTCGGGCATAACTGGAACGAATGAAGAGACCAAAGCCGATTGCGACAGTGGCGTGAAAAGTTCTGGCTTCACACCCGCTCTTGATCAGGACGCCGTACAAGAGCGTGACCTGTCTATTGATGAAATGTCTACCACAAACAGCATGGTATCCCACGATGGCCACCAGCTCGACAGCCTGCGCGACAGTGCAAACCGCTTCTCCTATGTCTCGTCCGGCCAAAGGACCATGGTGACATCGGACGGCTCGTCTCCGCCATGCTCGCCGGCTCGTGACAGTTTTGCCAGCAGCTGCGACGAGCACCAGGCGCTCTCGCTCTCCGACAGCCCCCCAGGGCCTCGGCTGCGCCCAAATGCAGCTGCCATTCTCGACCGCCGCCAGTCGCTGCAGCAATATGCCCAGAATCAACACGTCCCGTCGTCTGATGCCCATGCACCTTCTCCTGCGCTTTCTCTAGCATCCCCCACGGCCTTTTCGGCGGCCTTCCCGGCAGCCTTCCCCGCAGCCTTCGCTCCTCCCACCACCATTCCCAACTTCAGCGTGCCTCAGCTGGCATCCAGGCGATATTCGGCTGTTCCGAAATCCGCTTTATCCACGCTCGAGCCAGCGCCGATGATTCTCTCCCAGTCTGCTGCAAAACAGGCGCAACAGGCGCAACAGGCGCCCGCTGCTCCGGGCGGCTGCGCATCGACACCATTTCAACAGGAACTAGCACCGCCCTGCGTCGTCAGACAGAGCGTGCGACGGCCGCCGCCGCCGTCACTCGCCTTCTCCCGCCCTCTCTCTGTTGTTGCAGACCAGCCTTCTCCTGCATCCCCGGCTCCACTGGAAGGTAGGGATGAACTTGATGACTTCAGCAGCAGCAGCAGCAACAACAACAACAACGCCACCTTAAGCACGACCACGACCACCACCACCACCATCAACAACAACGACAATGCCCAGCCAAGCAGCCCCAGTATCGCTTCTGATGGGCCCGACACGCCATCTCTCTTTAGCTCCTGGGGGTCGCCAGAGCGACCAGTGTCTGTCACTCAAGCCTCGCCGCAGCGCTGCTGCGATTCGGAGAAGCCTAGACGCTCGTCGGGCTCGACCCAAGTCCAGATCACGGTGCACACAAGCCCCCGGAGGCGGGTCAGCTCGACCACAATTCGGCCTCCAGAGATTCTCCTAGAGCAGTCCCAGACAACCAAGACGTTTATCATGTCATCACGGACCAGCATGGTCCTTGCGCCAGCGCCCCTACGTTTCTGTTCGACGACTGCAGAAGCAGAGCCAGCAGAGCCAGCAGCCCAGAAATGTGGGTCCTTGGCTGACGATATGCCGCCGCGATCCAAGTCAGCTCTCGATTCTCGCGACAGGCGGGCCCGCAGCCGATCGCCCTGTTCTGTGGCAAAACACAACGCCAAGCGGCCAGGCCACTATAAGCGTGCCAGCATGTTTGCGCAGGCCAGCGAGGTCTCCATGCCGCGGCTATCGGGCTCCTATTTCCACACCGGGAGGTCCTCGCCGGGAGTGCCAGAGTTTAGGGTCAACGGCAGCCTTGACGTGGGCCGGAGCAGTGGTCTGCACCACAGAGGCAGCAAGGAGCCTCTTGGACTCCGCCCGGCCGCCTCCAGCACACACTTGCGATCGCACTCGACCTCGTCCAAGGCGCTTTCAAACAAACGCAGCTTGCCGCATCTCATTGAGGGCCCACCGCCAGCACCACCTCCAACTTGCGCCTTGCCACCACTGCCGGCTGGTCTTCCAACAAGGCAACGGCGGATGTCGCAATCATAGTCACGAGCATCCTGTTCCAACAAGAGCTACACACACTCCTTTCCGTTTTTTTTCTTTTCTTTTTTTTTTTCTTTTTTTTTTAAGAGACACCTTTTTTCTCTTTTCCCTTTCCCCTCCTCTTTTTTATTATAAAATCCAGACACACGTCAGATATTATCAGCCAACGACAAGTTCATTTTCTTTTGTAGTTATTGGGGAGTTGGTTTGGGTAGAACATGGGCCCCGCGACTGGAAAAATGATGGACTATTTACGAGTACGAGGGTATTACATTGTACGAGTATGAAATGACAGTTGATTATCAAGATAAAAAAATGTATCAAGCCTTGTCTGAAACCTCAGTGGCGGATAGTTGTGGGGTGGAAGTGTTAGTCATCATTTGTCGCCCCACGAATGACATATCCACGACTGAAGGTCGAAAAAGCCTAAAACAATGTATTTCTGCAGTACATTTCAGTGATACGGTACATGTGAATACATTGCATCCCACTAAAAATAAAAAAAATATTGTTCCACACAAACTCTCTTTTAAATCGAAAACGGGAGGCGACGACTTTATTTTCTCTTGTTTTCCACCGACAAATCAACCACACCCAACGCATAACTTTTGTTCTACTTTTGACGGAGAAAGAAGGGCACGGACGACAGAAGAAAAGAACAGAGCAGAATACTAGACGGGACAAGGACGACGAGAGAAAGAAGAGCCAGAGAAATATTGGGCAGAGACGAAGAGAAATAAAGCGGACCAAAAAAAAACACATAAAAAATAAAAAAGGAAGCGACCGAGACGATGGCGGCAGCGCTGGCAAACCGGGCCAAGCACGACTGGGCCGATGATGAGGACGTTGACGAGAGCGGGACCGGGGCGGTGTCGACGGAGCTGCCACCGACGCAGACGATCAGCAACAAGGACGGGACGAAGACGATCATCAGCTACCGGCTGAACGACGAGGGGCGCAAGGTGAAGACGACGCGGCGGATCCGGATCACGACGCACCGCGAGGTGGTGAATCCGCGGGTGGCGGACCGGATGACGTGGGGCAAGCTGGGGCAGTCGGCCAAGGACGGGCCGGGGCCGGCGGCGGACACGACGTCGGTGGGCGAGAACATTATTTTCCGGCCGAGCGCCAACTGGCGGCGCGAGGCGCGCGACGAGGCCAAGGATCCGAACGCGGTGGCGCTCAAGGAGAAGCTCAAGGACAAGACGGTCAAGTGCCGGATCTGCAACGGCGAGCACTTTACGGCGCGCTGTCCGTACAAGGACACGATGGCGCCGGTGGGCGAGGCCACGGGCGGCGGCGGCGGCGGCTCGGACGACGGGCTGGGCGGCGGCGGCCACGGCGGCTCGGACGCCGGGGCGGCGTCCAAGGCGGGCGCGGGCGACGGCGGCAAGAAGGGCTCGTACGTGCCGCCGGCGCTGCGCGGCGACCGCAGCGGGGCGGCGGCGGCCGGCAGCAGCATGCCCGGCTCGGGCGGCGGCGGCAAGTACGGCGAGCGCGACGACCTGGCCACGCTGCGCGTCACCAACGTGTCGGAGCTGGCCGAGGAAAACGAGCTGCGCGACATGTTTGAGCGCTTCGGCCGCGTCACCCGCGTCTTCCTCGCAAAGGACCGCGACACCGGCATGGCCAAGGGCTTTGCCTTTGTCAGCTTTGTCGACCGCTCCGACGCCGAAAAGGCCTGCGCCAAGCTGGACGGCTTCGGCTTCAAGCACCTCATTCTGCGCGTCGAGTTTGCCAAGAAGGCGACGTGAGGAAGAGAGCTGAAAAAGTGCGGAGGAGGCAAAGACCAGGGGGGGCTTGTCGAGAAAATTTACGGGGAAAATGCAAACAATGTAAAAAAAGAGAAGCAGAGAGACGTGAGAAGTGAGAAGTGGGAAGTGGGAAGTGGGAAAGAACGAAGGAACTGCGCGTTTTGCGTGCTGTTATTCTTATTGAGACCTTGTACTTTGCCCCAAGACTTCATACCGTAACCCTCCCAAACAAGAGACTGGCTCTGTAGAGAGCAGTACAAGCAATATCATTACATCCCTTGTACATGCGCACAATAGCCCAAACGTAAACCTAAACAAAACACCTGTGAGGAAACCATATCTCCAGTCAGCCGTGGACCAGGCACGTCCCAAAGCAACAGACAATCATCAATACGAAAAAAACCACAAAACGCCGTGGTCTTCCTCAGGCGGCTGTTTCTTTGGCCGTTTTCGCCGAAGCTGCCGCTGTCGCTGGCGCTGCAGGTGCTGCAGATGCTGCAGATGCTGCAGTTGTTGTGCTGTTGTCGTCTGGGTTGCCCGGTGGCTGCCTGCTCGGCTCCTCCTCCTTCCTCTGGACTGGCTTCGTGAGCGGTTGCGGGCTTGACCGGCATCTCGAGCTGCCGTGGCAGCTGCCGTGGTGGCTTCCGTGGTGGTCGCTGTCGCCAATATCGCTGCTGCCCTGTTTGTGGCGCCTTTGGTGCACTTCTGGCGCTGCTCAGGCCGACTTGCTGGACCGACCGTAGTAGTCCCTGCAGAGTGTGCCGCTTTGGTTGCCTTGGTTTCCCTGGTCGCCATGGTGGCCGCGTAGTCCTTCCTATCGCTCTCTCCACCACGACTGCCGCCGTCCGCATTTTGAGCACCTCCCGGCGGCGCCAGAAGCAGCTGGACCGTCCAGTTCCGCAACATCTCCAACCGCTGGTGCAGCTCTTTCTCTCGACCGATTTCTCTTCCTTTTCCCCTTTTTCCCCTTTCCTCTTCTCCTTTCCCCCCTCTTCCCGCTTCTTCTTCTCCTTTCCCCCTTCTTCCCTCTTCTCCTCCTCCTTTTCCGCCGTTGCCATTTCCGCCTCCGCGTCTGTGATCGGCACCGCCCGTCCCCAGAGCGCCCTCGGCTACAAGGTACGGCGACAGGCACAGCGCATCCACCGACAGGCGCAGGGCTTCCCGCAGGTGGCTGCGGGCTTGCGCATACTGCACCTTGGCCTCGGCATACAGCGCCCGCGCCTCGGCCGAGCGTGTATGTGTCCGGTAGGCTTTGTCGGCACGGCCTGGCACGCGCAGCGGGCGACTGCCATAATCTTTGTCGGCTGGAGGAGGGGGAGGGCGGAGAGCAAGCGGCGGCGGCGGCGCTGGCGGCAACGGAGAAGCAGACAGAACCAAACGCAGTGGACGAGCAGGCAGTATGGGAGCATTCGTCTGACGAGCCATTGGGACCGTAAGATGAGCACGATATGGGATACCCTTGCTTGAAACCGACAGTTTTATCGCTTATAGGCTTTCTGGTAAACCTTGTGGACAGCAAAAAAAGAATCTCTGACAACCAGTGTTTTTCTCGAAGAAGAAAGAAAGAAAGAAAGAAAGAGAGAAAAAGCTCGACTGAGGAAGAGCGTTGTCAAAGCTAATCAAGGCACTTGCCATGTCTTTTTATCAGTGACGGCTAGCATTTGTTCACTTGGCTTGCCCATACAGCCCTCCATTGTCAATAGGCGCCTTGCCGTTCATCCTGGGATCTGGCTAGGAGGGGGAGGGGGGAAGAACATGAAAAAAATAGCAAAGATACTATAATGACACACAAAACAAGGAAGACGCCTGCAAAAAAAGCCAAGCCGGGCACGCCATGCGTGTGCTAAGCGAAGAGAACTGGCAAAGGGATCCGTCGCCAGGACAGCGGGACAGCCATCCCAGAAATAGGGGTTCGGAGTACTATGAGCAACAGTTGGGGATCTGCGACCCGGCCCAGCATAGCGGCACGTCTTTAACCGTTGGGAGAGAGCAAAAAAAAAAAAAAAAAAAAAAAAAAAAAAAAAAAAAAAAAAAAAAAAAAAAAAAAAAAAAAAAAAAAAAGGCCAGCGGCCGGACTTGCTGGTTAGCATGGCATGATAAATGGCAAGTCTGGCGCGGCAACGAGAAGGAAGGGAGGAGGAGGAGAAACCAGGCGGACTGCGCAAAAGAGCATAAAAATCAGCTTGTAAAAAAGTAACAATGCAAAAGGATGAAAAGCAAGGACTCTGGGAGTTCCCACAATCAAACATCGAACAAGTAAAATTGAGAGGGCCATGCCCAGACATTTGAAATACACGAGCAAGCTGTAAAATCAAACGCTCGTCATGGCCTCAGATTTCAGAGATGGCAAAGAACCACGCTCTATACATATCACATAAAAACAACACCGCTCTAGGCTTATCACAAAAAAGCATAAAAACAACCACCGCTTATGGCATATCACATAAAAACAACCACTGCTCTAGGCATATCACATAAAAACAAAGGCCACCATCGTTGAGCTGGATTGCCGTCCAAGCCGCTGTCGAAAAAACAGAGACCTGAAGCTCAAGACGCTGGTCGGATTGCAAAGAGGAGCAAGCATGAAAGTCGACCTGCAGGAAGCCTCACTCCCAGCAGCTTGCTGGCCATATGCCTCATGCACCTATCACATGACGTCGAGACACACTCTTGGGGTGTAACAGCACGGAAAGAGCTGCCGGCTACTTCCAGGTACCACTGCCTCTCTCTAGCGCTGCAGGGCTGGACAGCAGACAGTGGCCACTGCGCTAAGCCAGCTCAGGGCACCCCCACCGGCCCCCACAGTTGACGATGCTGTTTGTTCCTCAGCAGGGCCCCGCCTCAGGTTTTTTAGTCTTGTTGGGAAATTGGCACTTTTTCTTCCCTTTTATTTTTTTTTTGTGGCCTTGCTCCTTATACCCGTAATTCCTTTCCTTTCTGTGCCCTTCTTTCTCCCATGAAGAGAACCGCTCCTTCCTGCCTTAATAACGACCTCCTTCCTTAATAACGACATTGCTTCTTTCCTATCACATGTGACAGGCCCAGCTAGCGTCCCCAAAATTGACACCCACTTTGGGCGTTAAGGCACCACCACATCTGCAGACATCCTCAACGAAATATAGATAGATAGACGAAAAAAAAAAACAGAAGCCAAAAAGACATTTAACACCTGCACGGTGCTGGAGACAAGCATTGGCATTCGAGTCAAGCTGCTCGCTCCTCTGTTGTCTGCTCTTTGTCTGCTCTGTCGCGGTTGAGAGGGGCTTTTCTTTTCTTTTTTTTCTTGCTTTTCTTTGTCCTTCATGGCGCCGTAATTTTCAAGCTTTTCTTTTCTTCGTCTTCCCCCATTTTGTCGCCCAGTTCGGCAGTTGAGAACCAAAAAAGCCCCATACCGAGCTCCCAATATGAGCTCCGCCGACGTGCTGGCCGATGGGCTGCGCCACCGAGCCGGAGCTTCGGGCGAGCCGGCAAACCCGCCGAAAGACCAGCCGGCGGACAAAACGGCCGACACTGGCATCCCGGACGATGCACTGAAGCCTAAGAAGACCTATGGACGGACACCGGATGGCACAGGTAGGGACAGAGAGAGGAGAGTGGAGAGAGGAGAGAACGAGAGGGCACAGACGAGAGAGAGAGGGGGACGGAGAGCAGAGAAGGACAAAAGGCAAAAAAGTCAAAAAGACACTAACGGAAACAGTGTTTACGGTGCCGACGACGCACGACATGGTGTCGCAGCTGCTGGATCCGCGGCAGCCGAAGAACCTGTCGGACCTGCTGGTGCTGGGGATTCTGGCGCTGCACATTGTGGCGGCGTATCTGCTGCCGGCGCACCTGAAGCGGCCGGTGTTTGCGGCGGTGTTCATCTGCTGGCGGGCGTCGTACAACCTGGGGATCGGCAGCCTGCTGACGGTGCAGTCCAAGTACCGGCTGCTGGTGCAGTGGGCGAAGCGCTGGCGGCTGTTTGCGGATCCGGCCACGGGGCAGAACCCGCGGCCGTGGCTGTACCGGCTGCTGCGGACGGAGATGGAGACGAAGATCTCGGCCGACGAGTACCGCTTTGCCGAGGCGCCGATCGAGTACAACACCTGGCTGGTGTTCCGGCGCCTGGTGGACCTGATTCTGATGTGCGACTTTGTGTCCTACTGCCTGTTTGCCATTGTCAGCGCCCACCGGCCCGACGGCGAGAGCGGACTGATGGCGGCGGCGCGCTGGGCCGGCGGCCTCGCCCTGGTCGGCTTCAACCTCTGGGTCAAGCTGGACGCCCACCGCGTCGTCAAGGACTTTGCCTGGTACTGGGGCGACTTTTTCTTTCTCATCGACCAGGAGCTGACCTTTGACGGCGTCTTTGAGATGGCCCCGCACCCCATGTACTCCATCGGCTATGCCGGCTACTACGGCATCTCCATGATGGCCGCCAGCTACGACGTGCTCTTCATCTCCATTGTCGCCCACCTGGCCCAGCTGGTCTTTTTGGCCGTGGTCGAGAACCCGCACATTGAAAAGACGTACAACCCGCCGCCGCCGCGTCGGCCCACGGTGACGGGTGCTGGTGACGATGCTACCTCGGCCCTGCGCGAGCTGTCGCTCGCACATCGTCTGCAGAACCAGCGCCACAACGACAACGACGGCAACGACGACGACGACGACGACGACGACCTGCCGCCCCTGGCGCTGCCGCTCTCGCCCAACCGGCCGACGGCGGCGGATTCGCCCACAGCCGTGCACGGCCTGCTGGGGCTGACGAACCTGGACCTGTTCCGCATCACCGACTACTCGGTGCTGCTGCTGTGCATGTACGTGCTGGTGCTGACGGCGGTGACGCCGACGACGCCGCTGTGGCAGGGCCTCTTTGTGGCGCACGCCGTCGGCTGGCGGCTGTGGCACTCGGTGGGGCTGGGCTGGATGCTGCGGCAGCAGTCGCGCACCAAGATGTTCACGCGGCACTTTCTCAAGTACGGCGAGAGCGCGGACGAGGCGTGGCGGCAGTGGAAGGGCATGTACCACCTGAGCATGACGCTGTGCCACACGGCCTTTGTGGCGGCCTGCTGGAAGATGTACACGACGCCGGCCGACTGGCACTACGGCTGGGCCATTCTCAAGCACGTGCTGGGCAGCAGCCTGGTGGCGCTGCAGGCCTGGACGGCCGCCAGCATCTACGACGAGCTCGGCGAGTTTGGCTGGTTCTACGGCGACTTTTTCTACGACAGCACCGGCAAGCTGTCCTACAAGAGCATCTACCGCTTCCTCAACAACCCCGAGCGCATCATGGGCACGGCCGGCCTGTGGGGCGCCGCCCTGATCACCTGGAGCCGCGCCGTCTTTGGCCTGGCCCTGCTGAGCCAGCTGCTGACGCTGGGCTTTCTGGCCTATGTGGAGAAGCCGCACATGCAGAAGATCTACGGCCGCCAGCTGCGCGACGAGGCCGGCCTGACCAAGTTTCTGCGCCGCCAGCTGCACCTGCCGCCGCCCGTCAAGGAGTGGCAGCAGAGCGTCGACCGCGTGCTCGACGAGACCCGCCACTTTGTCGAGGACTTTGTCGAGGCCGCCCGCCCCAAGCTGGCCGCCGGCGTCTCCACCATGGTCCGCGATACCACCGCGCTCTTCAACAAGTACCCGGCCCGCCTGACCCTGACCCGCCTGTCGCCCGACCTGGCCGGCTTCGATCCCAAGTTCTACAGCGTGACCGTCGAGGGCGGCCTGCCGCCCGCGGCCGCCGCCGGCGCCGCTGTTACTGCACAGCCGACGCCACCACAGTCGCCGCAGGCCGGCGGCGGCGGCGGCGGCCACCACGACGCCTCCGCCAAGACCCCGCTGGTGCTGCCCTACGGCGCGCCCATCCGCGTCCGCTGGACGGCCCCGGCCTACCACAGCAAGAAGGACTGGGTCGGCCTGTACAGGGTGACCGACAACCAGTCGCGCGACGTGACCGAGGTGCCGTCGCAGGGCCGCTGGGTGCCGACGTGTCCCGGCGTCTACGACACGGCGCTGGACCGCGGGATCGTCACGTCCGACGAGCCGGTGGCGAAGGCGGCGGCCAGTGTCCGTGGCAGCGGCGGCGCGACTGCCCAAGACGCTGATGCTGACGACGGCAGCACCAGTGCACCGCCCAAGGCCGGCGATGCCGACGGGTCGGCGGCCCCAGAAGCCCTGGTCACAGGCGAAATGGTCTTTGAGGGCGACCAGCTGTGGTGGAAGCAGGGCGTGTTTGAGCTGCGCTACCACCACGACGGCAACCACAACGTCATGGCGCTGTCGCAGCCGTTTGAGATCCGCATTCCGCGCTTCGACGACGGCGAGCAGCCGTGGGCCCGGGACCCAGAAAAGACGACGACGACGACGACGACGACGATGCCCTCCAGCGGCACTGCCAGCAATGACGCCTCGGTTTCGGGCGACTCTGCAGCGTCTGCGACCGCCTCCGCCATCGCCCTCACGGCGGCCACGACCAAAGCATACCAGCGCGCCGTCGAGGCGGCGCTGCTGCCCGTCGTGCAGAACTGCCTGGACCGCGACCGCGACATTGCGCCGGCCACCGTGGACGAGCCGTTTGGCGCTCTCGTCGAGCGCGACTCCAAGTATGCGCGCCGCGTCGTCTATGCCATCCGCCACATGTTTGGCATTGAGTTTGCGCCGGCCGTGGTGCCGGCAGACGGGACTGTGCGCAAGCTGGCATATCGCATCTGCAATGCAAAGCAAGTCTTGGTAAGTAGGAGGGAGGGAGAAAGAGGAGAAAGAGGTTGAAGGCGACCAAGCCTGGCGGAGGAAGGAGACGAAAGAGCGGAGGCCCGTGGATCAAAGGCAAGCTAACATTATATACCAGGCGCCATACAGTGTGCCGCTGTCTCGGCAGTGATTTTACCCCCCAAAAGACACAGGGCAGTGATAGGCATCGGATGCGCTTGGACTGTCAGGGAGAGATGTTTGGGTGCTGGATCGGGACGCAAAGACACAAACGCTTTACGAGCCTGTTGTTTCAAAGTATAGACAGACGGTGGTGACGGTGTTTTTTTGTTTTTTTCCTGTTTTACTTTTTTCTGTCGGCACAAGAATCGAGGAGTGGCCTTTTAAAAGCGGGTGGTTTCTGTCTTTGTTTTTCTCGCTTTTTCTTAGGTGGCATGCAACATATTTAACACATGTCTCGTTTCTGAAGCAGCCACCTGAAATACGAGTTACTTATTTTTCTTTTTTTTTTTTTGTTTGTTTTTTTTTTTTTTGCATTGGGATGCAGGTCTCCTCTCTCTGCTTTGTAGCTATGCTACATGCCTTTACTCGCTTCTTCTGTCCGTTTGAAAAAATAAATACAGCTAACGAACAACTTTTTGAATCAAAAACCAAAACACTTGTCGAGTTAAATTCCGCAAAATTGTCCATTCGAATCGGACAGTGGTAGATTGCGTCTCCTATTTTTTTCAGTCATGCCACAGCCTCCTTTTCCTTCCCCTTTCTCAGGCCAATGCAATGTTGTCATGCCATTTGCTTTTGTTTTTTTTCTCTGATGCCGAAGAATGCACCTTTTCAGCTGTAAAAAAGCTCCCTTGTTTTTTGTTTTTTTGCCCCCATGTCACTTATAAAACTTGTTCATCGCCTTTTCCTATATTTTCTCGTTCTCTTGACCGTTGTGGTTTCGATTCCGGTTCCGGTTCCGGTTTCCCTTTTCAGCTTCTCGTTTGACTCTTGACCTTCCTCTCTCCGATGCTTTTCCCTAAATCTCATCGGCTTGGTTTTCCAGAGCTTGGATGATGTCGACCTTCTTCTCGGCCGTGCCATTTGCTGGCTTGGCCGTCCCGTTGCCATCCAGGTTCTTGAAATCCTTGCTGATGGGCCGTGTAGGCTGGGGCACCAAGACCTGCGGCGTGCCGGGCTGGCTGCTCAAAAACTGCATTTTTGTCAGCAGGGAAGAGGGAACAGGAACAGAGAACAGGAACAGGGAACAGGAAACAGGAACAGGGAACAGGAACAGGGAACAGAGAAAAGGAAAAAGGGAATACAGCAAACACATGGGCCACCTACATTGCTGGCAGCGCTCAGCAGGGCGTGCAGCGAACTGGTCAGGACGTCTTCGTGCAGGCCGACGCCCCAGACTTTCTGGCGGCCGGCAGAGCACTCGATGTAGGTGGCGGCGCGCACGTCGGCGCCGCGGCCGACGGCGTGCTCCTTGTAGTCGTTGACCTCGAGGTCGATGCCGATGACGGGGCGCAGGGCGGCGGCAAGGCAGGAGATGGGGCCGGTGCCGCGGCCGGTGAGGTGGTGTTCCTGGCCGTTGATGAGCAGCACGCCGTCAAAGACGCGCTTCATGTTCTTGGTGTCCTGGGTGGTGCGGCCGGGGGCGGGCGGGGCGGGGCTGGTGGAGCGGTCGGGCAGGATGTTGTAGTCGACCAGGCCGAAGCGCGGGTTCTCGCGCAGAAAGTAGGTGGACTCGAACAGCTCGGTGATCTCGACGGGCAGCAGCTCGCGGCCGCGGGTCTCGGCCATGCGCTGGACGGTGCGGCTGAAGTCGACCTGCAGGCCGCGCGGCAGGTCGAGGTAGAGGTACTGCTGGATGATCCAGGCGGCGCCGCCCTTGCCGCTCTGCGAGTTGACGCGGATGACGGCCTGGTAGTCGCGGCCGACGTCGTGGGGGTCGAGCGGCAGGTACGGCACTTGCCAGCGGTCGGCGGGGCCCAGGCCGGCGGCCTCGCGCGCCTGGAAGCCCTTCTTGATGGCGTCCTGGTGCGAGCCGCTGAAGGCGCAGACGACGAGCGAGCCGCCGTAGGGGGCGCGCGGGTGCACCGGGATCTTGTTGCACACCTCGACGGTGCCGATGACGCGGTTGAGGTCGGACAGGTCGACGTTGGGCGACACGCCCTGCGTGTACAGGTTGAGGGCCAGCGTCACGAGGTCGACGTTGCCGGTGCGCTCGCCGTTGCCAAACAGACAGCCCTCGACGCGGTCGGCGCCGGCCATCTGGGCCAGCTCGGCGGCGGCCACGGCGCAGCCGCGGTCGTTGTGCGGGTGCAGCGACACGCAGATGCGGTCGCGGTCGCTGATGTGGCGGCAAAAGTACTCGATCTGGTCGGCGTACACGTTGGGCGTCGCCATCTCCACCGTGGCCGGCAGGTTGAAGATGATGGGCTGCTCGCGCGTCGGCTCCCAGGCCGCCTTGACGGCCTCGCAGATCTGCACGGAAAAGTCCAGGCGCGTGTCCGAAAAGGTTTCGGGGCTGAACTCGAACAGCCACTCGGTGGCCCGCACCTCCGGGTCCTCGCTGTCTTTGGTCAGCGACCGCACCAGCGTCGCACACCGCCGCGCCAGCTCGACCGACTCGGCCTCCGTAAAGCCAAACACCACGCGCCGGAAACACTCGCTCGTCGCCAGGTACAGGTGGATAATGGCCTTTTTGGCCCCGCGCACCGACTCCACCGTGCGCCGGATCAGGTCTTCGCGGCACGGCGACAGCACCTGCAGATACACGTCGTCCGGCACCGTGCCCGGCGTCTCAATCAGCCGCCGCGTAAAGTCAAAGTCCGTCTGCGATGCCGACGGGAACGACACCTCGATCTCCTTGTAGCCCAGCTCGCACAGCATCTTGAAGTACTGCCACTTCTCGTCCACGCTCTGATATCGTTAGTCTCTGTCTTTTTCTTTTGCCTTTCCCTTTCCCTTTCCCTTCCCCCTTTAATATTTTTCATCTCCTCTTTTCTCCTTCTCTCATTGCTTCCATGCTCTCCTGGCTCTCTCTCTCTTCTTCACCCCCTCGTCTCCCCCCCGCCGCACACGCACCATTGGATCCACCAGGCTCTGGTTGCCGTCGCGCAGGTCCGTCGACAGCCACCGCGGCGCCTTGGTGAGCGTCTTCGACGGCCATTGCCGGTCGGGCAGATGTACGGGCGGAAACGCCTTGTATTTTGTCGACGGGTCCTTGAGCCTGGGAAAAGAAAAAAAAGCCACAAGTTAGCTGCCGCCACAAAAAGCTATTTTATATTTTATGTTTTATATTTTTTACTTTGCAAGAACAGAGGGGAAAAGCGAGAGCGGCAGAAGAACAACCTACATGGGCATGGTGAAGAAAAATCGAGAGGGCTGCCAAAAAGTGGCAAAAAGAGGGGTTAAAGAAGAGAGAAAATTCAATTGGGCTGAAAGAAAGGGCACGGCAAGATATCGAGAGGAATACAAAACGAGGAAAGAGCAACTGGAGCAAAGTCTCGGAAACTGGCAGTCTCGAGAGGAAGGAGCACGAGTCGTTGCTTTTGTAGAGTTCAATTCACAAGAAGAAAAAGAAGGGAAAGAGCGTCTGAGTCACAAGCCTTGAAGACTAAACTACGCCCTTCGTTTTGTCGTTGTATAATTTTTTAGTTCTAGTTTGGAAGCGATGGCATTTTACGTAAATCATTTTTTTCTCCACAATCTTTCTTTCGCCCGCCTTGGACCGATGCAATGCGCGGGCAAACAAACAAACAAAAAAAAAAAAAAAAAAAAAAAAAAAAGACGTCATATTACCCGCTGACGCTTGTCGGCATTTTCCGCAACAAGACGCCGCAGTTGATGCTCCGGGACGAGACGCCCGTGCGCAAACCGATCGAAAGCTACCTGAGCCAGAAAAAAAAAAAACTGTCTTTATCCTGGCCGTCGTCAGCGCCCCAAGCGAGCTGGTCAATGATGAATCAACGATGAAGCGCTGCGCGTGGGCGTGGGCGGGCGTTTGATCCACTGCGGCAGAGCACCAGGGCGTCATTACCAAGGCAGGTCTGGCACACGAGCTGGGCGTTACGCAGAAAGGGGTTGACGTGGTCGGCGGCCTGGACCAAACGCCCAAGCTTGAGCTTGGCTGGTTTGTGCTGCGCAACCCTGTCGTTCAAAGATTGTTGGCTGAGCCTGAGGGAGGAGAGTGAAAAGAGGGAAAGGGAGAAGGAAAGGAGGGGACAAGGAGAGGGCAAATGAGACACAGGCGGAGCGCAAGACGGCGGCCCCGTCAAAACCGCCAAAACAATTCCCGGCATCCAGCTGGCATCCACCTTTTGACGAGCGCGATCTCCGGGAGAAGCAGTTTTTCGAGAGGCGGCCAGCGGGCTGGGGCCTGTCCTCGGCCGAGATGCGTACCAATAGCCAGCCCAGGTTATTTCTGTTTGACCAGATTGGCCAGCAGAGCAGCAGAGCAGCAGAACAGCAGCGCAATCAACACGAACAGGCCCGTGCCAAAGCCTGTGTCTGGGGACATTCGCATATTCGACTCCAAGTCCGGCTCCAGGAACAGCATAGGCAAAAGCACAGGCGCAAGCACGCCCATGCGACACTGGGTGTGTGAAGAGCTGGAATTCAGTCTATTCTGGAACGGGCTTTGGCTTTCTGTCATAAATGTGAATGTTTGTACGACTACAGATACATATGGATATACCATAATAGCAATCTTTGATTTTGATGCATTTTTCAAACACAGTTTCCACGCCTTTTGTCTTGAACCTAACTATCTCATAGCCGTAGTTGGTCCTTCAGACTTTCGTTAGCCGTGTCGCCGCAGCGTTTTCCATGCACCCGGCAATACGAGCCGATAGTTGCGGTGCGGAATCCGGAGTAAAACGGAGTTTACGCTGCATTTGCGCCCGTTGTCCTAGGCCGCCAACGCTACGTCGTACTCGTATGAATATTCCATACATAAAATATGGAGACACAGCACGTTGTAGCTCTGCCTAGCCTGGAAAGCCCCAGAACTCAGGCCCCCCGCCTCCGCCGTGGCAAATTGGCACCATCTGATTGGCTGGCAGCTTCGGTATAAAAAGGCTTTTTCGTTCCCGAAAGTCGAGCTCATTTTTTTTTTGTCGTTTTTTGTTTTTCCGCCTCCAAAAGAACAGACGACATTGCAATTTCAGCTTTTGTTGCTTCATACGCCACCGGCACTGCTCCTTACTCGTACGACCACGAAGCCATCGCTCTGCCATCACCTCAACTGACACCGCCACCACCACCACCACCACCACCACCGCCACGTCTACTCTTTTCGCCGACATGCCTCGCCAACGATCAGCCGGCCGTCCGACGGTCTCGCGGGCCCCGGCCCCGGCTCCGGCAAAGCAGCAAACTCGTCCGGCCACCACCTACGCCGCCCACCCGGCGCCGCCGCCGCCGCCGCCGCATGCTGCTGCCGCTCCGGCCGCCGCCGCGCCGGTCTCCCAGGGACCGGGTCTGTTTGGCCAAATGGCCAGCACTGCTGCGTACGCTCTTTTTCTCTTCTCTTTTTTTTTTTGACTCTTATTCTTCTGTTCTTTTACTTATCTCTTGATTGTGTCTTTGTGGCCCCCGGCTAATCCTTCCAGTGGCGTCGCCGTCGGCTCGTCTATTGGCCATGCCATTGGCGGCCTGTTTTCCGGAGGCTCCTCGTCGGCTCCGGCCGCCGAGCCGGCTGCAGCCCCCCCTGCGCCGTCGTCGCACGACTCCTACGGCGCCGTCGCCGCCGCCGCTCCGCCCACGGCCGCCCAGATGGAGAGCTGGGGCCCCAACTGCCAAAACGCCACGCGGCAGTTCACCCAGTGCCTGGACGAGCAGGGCGGCAACATGCAGATCTGCGGGTGGTACCTGGAACAGCTGGTAAGAAGGCAGCGAGAGAAGAAATCGGGGACGCAGGCAGGAGACAGGCTTTGGGGGTGGAGTGTACTTGAGATTCCTTGGCACGTGACTAACAACGTCAAACAGAAAGCCTGCCAGGCCGCCGCATCCCGGTACTAAGACGGGAGGCATCATATACCGGGACGACCGGGGGGGGGGAGGGCGATAATACGAAAGGGCGCGAGCGAACGAGCAAGAAACTACAAAGTGAAAGTTGAAAAAAAAAAGGGCCGCAACGATGGCCTATTGGCGGCGGCGCTCGTTGAGTTCGCTTTGCCCCGTGAACCAGCTAAGGAAAACAACAAGGGAAACTGCATCGCTGCATTGGTTGGGGTGTTTTATCTCTCTGCATGCCTCTTTTTCTTTTTCTTTTTTTTTCCCTTTCAATTTCTCCCTCTTTCTTTCTCCCTCTGTTGGAAAAGAAAGCGAGGAACGGGCATCCGTCTGGTAGCATCAGTACTGTAGCATAGCCACATCTCTCCTCTTTTATGGCCCCAGGGCAATAGACACCAAAAAGGGCATAGCCATACAAAAAGCGTTTGTTACGAGTTGTGCTCGTTTCAGGACTGGTGGGAAACGTTGCGTTGGCATGGTTTTCTGTCACTTGTAGAAAGCTCTCTCTCTCTCTCTATCTCTCTCCAGACCTGTTCAGACAACGACTTCTTGGAGCACACATAGCAGATGCATCTAACAAGGTAGCATCTTTCACCCCAACACCAAGGACGGTGACGAAAGAGACCCGAAAACATGTTCCATTCGCCTTCTGTCCATCCCCACTAAATTGTCGATAAATAAATAGAAAAAAAAATGTACTAAACAAGACAAACACGGAAAGTTTAAGAAGAAAGACAAGAGAAATATAGAGAAGATATAGAAAAAAGGGTGAACCGAGAGCAAAAGATGGATAGATGGATGAGAGAGCCAAACAAACACAAGTGGCAGAAAAAGACAGTTGGAACAAGAGAAATGGCAACAAGCTAAAAAACAGGCACAGCGTGTACATACAGAATGTGAGGTTCTCCAGATCCTCCCCGCCGAGAGCCGGCAACGATCCAAAAAAAATGAAAGTAATATGTGAAAATGCGAAACCGTCCTAAAGACGCAATGACAATCGCTCATCTCCCCCCTTCCCCCCCTTCCCAGTCCGAGAAGCACCGTCTCACACACACACGCCCTTCTCCCCCCCATGGGGCCGGCCATGCCACAAAAGTTATGCCTTGGAAGCCTGCGAGTCGGCTGGTTCCGGCAGACTCGGCACCTGCGACTGGCGTTGGCTCTTCCAGAAATCCAGCGCCTCGACCACGTCCTCGCCGCGCTCGTCCTCATATGCAAAGATGATCTATAAAGTTAGTTGGATAGGAAGAGAGGGAGAGGAAAGCGAGGGAAGAGGAAAAGACGGGGAAAACAAGGACAGAGAAGCTTGAAGGTCTGTACAAAGAAGCAAACATACCTCGTGCGTGCTGCAGTGCAGCATGCGAATGTTCTTGTGCGGCACAATGTGCACGGCGCCGTTCTCAATGTGCCGCAGCTCGATAAAGTTGGGCTCAAAGGCCAGAATCCACGGGTACGACAGCGCGAAGCTCTGCGGACTGCCTTCCCAGTCGATGCGCCACTCCGGCCGGGCGCGCCAGCCGTTGCGATTGACAAAGAAGGAAAACTCCGAGTAGTTGAGCAGGAACTCGCCGTTGAGCCGCTCAATGTGGATCGGCCGCACGTTCTCCTTGCGCGCCACAAAGTCCAGCGACGTGTCGGCCTGGTCCAGCAGCGACTGCGTCTCCAGCGTGATCAGCGACACCACCTCGAAGCCGCGCGCCGACGCCACGCACAGGCTCGACTTGAGGAAGTGGATCGACGTCGACTCCGTCGGAATGTAGAACTCCTTGAACGGCTTCAGCTCGTCCTGCCCGGCATTGAACATCTGCCGCAGCCCCTTCTTGTTCTTCGCCTTGGACATGGCGTCGTTTGGCTCGTACACCTTGACCGTCGTCGACAGAGCCGACGACTTGACGCAGCATACCAGGTGTCGCCCCAGGCAGATCCCCGTCTTGAAAAAGGAGCAGTGGTTCTGGATCTTCTTGGGCCGCTTGCTCAGCATCGGCTCGTTCGGATCCAGCGCCGCCAGCGGGAACGACAGCAGCGTCCGGTTCGACAGCACCAGCAGCAGCTGGTACTCCTCCAGCACATCCAGCTGCGTCACCGCCTGTGCCTCGACCACCCGCCGTGGCATCGTCGGCTCGCGCGCCTTGCGGTCTGCCACATACACCCCGTTGTCCGTCCCGTATATGAGTTTTCGTCCACCATCTAATTTGTCACTTTGTCAGCCCCTGTCTGCGACATCTCTCTCTCTCTCTCTCTTTCTCTCTCTCTCTCTCTCTCTCTCTCTCTCTTTCTCTCTCTCTCTCTCTCTCTCTCTCTCTCTCTTTCTCTCTCTCTCTCTGTCTCTCTCTCGCTCCCGCTCCCGCTACCCCCCTTCCCCCCCCTCTCTCTCTGAACTTACCAAAAGGAGCTGCGCAATTAACCTTGTTAATGGCTGTGACGAAATTGGTTGGAATAATGGTGGTGTTCAAAAAGTCGGCCCGTGCCCGCAGTCGCTGCTGCGCCGTGTCGATAAACTCGAGCCACTTCTGCCTCGCCGCCTGGTTCGCCGCGTACAGCGTCAGCTCGTACCCGGCCTTGCCAAGGTGTCGGAACGTTATTGGCCAGCCCTCGCCCTTGCGGGTATCCGCATTGTTGTTGCGCAGCGGCAGCAGACTGCTTGACGATCGTTTGATTGTACCCTGCTTGGGAATCACCTCATCCATCTCCTTGATCGACAAAAGTTCCAGAGGAATCGGCTATGAAAGACGTCAGCAAAAAAAAAAGGGAGAGAAAAAGAGAAAAAAAATCAGCCAGACACAAGGATGGTCTAAGTGGCAAGTTCCTGAGTAGCAGGTTCTTGAGTCGGAGATTCGTTCCCCTCCAAAAGAAGGCAGAAAGGAAGGAGGTGCTCTTACTCTTCGATACGCTTTCAGTTTCTCCACCTTGCCGACCTGCTTTGTGCGGACAAGCAGGACGGCATGGTCTAAAAGATAGGCATTGAGGTCCGGCTGCTCAGCAGGGCTCTTTTTCAGCTGGCTCTTAAAGACAAGCTCGCGGTTGCTTTCGCGCAGCTTCAGGTCAACCTTCTCGTTGGGCCGGAACTCGAGCTGCTCGTCGAGGCGCCGCAGGTTGAAGCGGTTCTCGGCCTTGCCCGACTCGGCATTCACCCGGCTGAGAAGGTCGCGGATCAGCGTCAACACGCGAGGAATGTCGTTGCGGTCTGGGTTGTCGGGATCGGTGTACTTGAGCACGTTCTCCAGCAGCAGCGGATAGCGCGCCAGCCGCGTCGTCGGCTTGGTCAGATAGCCGTTGAGCTCAAGCTTGCGCGACTCGCGCCGCCGCTCAATCTCGTCGACAAACCGGCTAAACGCCGGGTTGTTGCTGCGCTCGTTCTCAAACTCGTATTTGGCCTCGAGCTGCCGCGAGCCGTACCGGATGAACGGCTCAAACTGCGGCACAAACTCCAAAAATATGTCGCCCACGTTGTGCACGATGGGCGACTTCTGCTGCCGCTCCGTCAGCGACTTGGCAAACCGCGCACTCACCGCCCGGATCGCCGGCGGATCAATGATGTTGCTGAAGATCGTGTTGACCACACGCGTGCGACGTGCCGCCGGAATCGGCGAGTTGGGTCCCCGCAACGGCAAAATCCAAAAGTCGCGCAGGTAGTCCAGGTCCTTGACAAAGTCCCGCTCCGTGTAGCAGATCTCGCTGATGACCTCCTGGCGCTTCTTCTCCCGGTCGCTGGTGCTGTCCGCAACCTCCTTGGGCACGGAATTGATCCAGAGCTTCTGCTCGTCCGTCACGTCCGCGTCGTCCTCGCCGACCATGGCGCCCGACGACTCGGCGCCCTGCAGACTGGGCACCATTTTCAGGTTCAGCCTTGAGACTTGCTCGAGCCGCCGGGGGCACGCAATCGAATAGCAGAGCTGGTCTCTCGTGCACGTCGGCGAATAGCACTCGGTCAGCAGGGTAAAAACGCCGTTGACGCCCGTGCTCGAGCTGGTGTTGGGCGCCGTGTCGTCGCCGCTCATGTCGTCCAGGTTCTCGCGGAACTGGTACATCTCATTGGTCGAGTCGCGAAGCCGATGCTCGTATGTGACATCATGGAAAAACTTCTGGGCGTCCAGAGCACGTCCCAGCAGGAGTGCGAGATTGCGGTCTGTTGTGCGGATAATAAAGGACAGCACGTCGACAGCCTCGGAGCCGCTGAACGCGTTCTTGTACGACAGCTCGTTTTTGGTTCGGTCTCCAATGACAATCTTCTCACGAAAAACCTCGGCCACTCGAGAGAGAAGAGCCGGATAGACGAGCGGCGGCCGAATTTTGGCCGTGGGCGGACGATCGCCTTCGACGGATCGAGTCACCGACCCGCGGTGTACGACAACGGCTTGGCCATGACTGCCCGTCGTCGATGGCACTTCGGTGCGATCACTGGCCGCCACTGATGGTGCAACCGTTGACGCCATGGACAAAGAGCGATTATGGTCGGCCGCGCTGCCTGCGCCGCCCGCGGCTGCACCGCTGACGGCACTGCCGCTGAAGCTGCCGCTTCCCCCCCCATAGCCGCTCAGATTGGAGCCCATGCTCGTTGTCCTCGTCTGCGAACCAGGCAAGATCGGCACGGAATAGTGGTGGCCCGCTTGGTGGTTCCCGCCGCCGTTTGCGCCTTCCATGCCGCCTCCTGGCTGTGCTGCCGAGCCGGGCATGCGCCGGTTGGGAATGACTCGCCCGCTCATTGTCTGATGAGACGTGTCGCGGTCGGAATACGAGCCATAGCCTCCCGTCATGGACATGGAGCGGTCTTCGGGGTGGCGCTCGGGAACAACACGCCCCTGAGCCGTTGTGCGTGACGATTGCGGCGAGGCCGCTCCGTTGTGGCCGCTGTACTGGGCATGGCGAAAGGCGCTGGCTGAAGCTTGGTTGTACGTGCTCGGCGGCGGTTGATACATATTCTGCGGCATTGGTCGGGGTATGCTGGCTAGCGACTGTGATCGGTATGGGTCCGAATTGAGAGACGGTGCAGGGCCGCTGCCTTGGTAGAATCGTTGTGTCGGCGTTCGCATGTTGCCGTAAGCATCGTGTTCCGGCGGAGGTCCTCCGTGTCCGGGGCCCGGTGGTCCACTGCCTCCGCCACCCATGGCCTGCTGCGGTTGAGGCGTGCGAGAGTCGAAGCGCGGAGGCAACTGCTGGCCCGGATACCGACGCATCTGTTGCTGCCGCTGAAGATACTGAGCCTGGGGAGACGGTACGGGAGGGCCCCCCGACATGGATCGCAAACCTCCTCTGGGGTAATAAGCACCACCAGGGCCACCCATGCCTTGAGCCATGCTGCCATCCATCGTTCTGGTTCTCTGAGATGCCAAATCTGGGTTTGAATAGCCGCGCCCATAGCCACTGGGCGGAGGACCGCCCAGGGGCGCCATGCCTCCAGCCGGCGGCCCACGAGGTGGAGGGCCGCCTTGCCGTATCGGTGGAAGGCCTCTTTCAGAATCGTATTGGCCCTGATGATCATGCTGCGGATACTGCGGATACTGCTGTTGCTGCATTGGCGGTTGCTGCGGCGGCCGCTGCTGCTGCGGATGCTGCTGCTGATGTTGTCGGGCCATCATGTCTGGAGGCGGGGTCATGGATGTCATGGTTTGCGATCGGCCGGGCGGAGGAGCCGCACCAAATATATTGGAGAAAGCGGCATCTCGCTGATAATTGGAAGACGAACCGGGGGAATCATCGAAGTCTTGGGACCGAGGTGGCACCGGCTTCCGGTTCGTTGCCGGGTAGTCAACCATAGTGTTGGCTTGCATCTAAGGTCGGACTTCCGGGCTATCTTGAGACAATCGTTAGAACAGACAGGGTCATCGAGCTCCTCGTGCTACATGCGACACAATTTCAGCAGCCGTACAAAAAAAAAAAAGAAAAAGAAAACCACATCAAGAGCAGCGCATGCCGAGATCAAACTTGTGACTATGGCCGTGTTGTGTAGGAGCGGTTTGGCGAAGAGTCAGGCTGAGATAGGGGGAATCTATGAATGAGATGACCGCGACATAAAGAAGGGATGGGCTGATAACGACACTATCAAGCAGGGGGGGAAGGGGGGTTTTCAGGGTTTGTGTAAAAAAGTGAATGCGTTTTGAAACAAAGGCGCAGGGTACTAGAACAGAGAGGCAGTGACAAACACATTGTGTAAAAGCAGTACGTCGCATACAAGGTCAAAACAATGGGCGAAACAGCTGATAGTTGATGGTGACTGGGCAGTGAAGAATAGGAAAAGGAAACAGGATGGCAAAGAGACAGCGTGTGTCATCGTCCAACGAAAGTAGAGTCATGGTCTTTTTTTTCTGGCTCTTTATTTCCTGCCCTCTCCTCTTCTCCTCTTGCGCCTTCGCTTTTCGCTGTCCGTTGCATTGCGCGTCTTAAAGCACCTCATCTTACCTCTTCCAAGGCCCGGAGGCCGCCAAGCCAAATTCTTGTTCCGGGCGAAGACCCGACCGACGACGCGACTATCGTGAAATTTGGGTTTGCCTTTGAGGCAACGTCTCTGTCGGGGGCTGCGAAAGAGTAGATGGTCGGTCGTGGCTTTCGGCAGCTTCGGCAGAGTCCTCGCAGGCAAATAAAACCAGCGGAGCAAAGGTGTCAAGATGCAACGAGGCAGCTCGTCATCGATGGGAGTAGGCTAGGCCGCAGAGAAGCGAAAATGCAGTTCGAAAAAACGGGTGGGCGGCCGAAAACCGGTCAAAAGCCAACAGCGGCGACTCCAGTCAGAAGCGAAACCACACGGTGCAGCTGGCGAAATATGGTGTATGAGTAAAACGGCTGTGTGAATCGTGTTGGAAAAGCGATGCTCTGTGCTTTTTTGCAATTGTTGGTTTAATTTTTGGGGGTGACTTTTTTTTCCGGGGCTGATGAGGCGCAGCTGGACCTCTCCTTGATTTGGCGTCCCTAGGTGGTAATAATACCTGTATATTGTGACGTTATGTCCCTGTCGGCCAAACAAATGCTCTGTGCTCTGCGTGAGGAGGACCGCCTCGCACTCGAACCCCAAATACGGAGAGTATTAACACAGAGAGAAAGAAGCCCGAATAGGAGAAAAGAGATCGAGCCAGAAAGGGATGGCAATTCGCAGACGACGTCGATAAGCTGTCGAAGATGTCGAATGATGAGACAACGGGGCAGAGGATAAGGAGCCGGACCGAGTCGACAAGAGAATAAAGCTAAATCAAAAATAAATATAAATAAATAAAACAGTAAACTAAAAAAAATAAAGTGAAGAAGCGAAAAGATGGCGAAAAGAGAAAGCTGCTGATGCACCGATCAATAGCGTCGTAGCGAAACAGGGGATTGGCTCTGGACTGGGCGCTTGCCTGCTAAAATTCGAGATTTCAGTGGACAGGCCAAAACCGCAGGCCCGGACCCCATAAACGACGAAGCGCAGATCAGAGAAGGACAGACGATGGACAGCAGCTTGTTCCCCTTCCCCACCGGACACCAGGCGAGCAGAATCGGAAACAAAAAGGCCTCGCAAAAGCCATACGACGTCGGAACACGTTCTCGTCACTGGCTTCTTGGGGCCTTGGTTGAGCGACGACGGAAGAAGGAAGGACGAAAGACGAGCACGGCGGGTTAATTAAAACGAAACATCAGATTGGGAAACAAGACAACCTTCTGAAAAAGCCACTGCAATTGGCTCAAATTCAAGGTTCCCGTCAAGATTGGGCAAATGGTAAAAAAGGGCAGCCCAATCAGGCAAGGATAATGGAGTAAAAACACAAGAGGAAAGAGAATGGGAAGATACAAATGGGGAAACAATGAGAGACACACTCGCACGAGTGTGGATAGTACTCGTAGAACCTGCCCCGGTCCACACGAAATTCTCTTTTCGCTAGCAGCAAGCTGGTCTTCTTGTGTCGTTTCCAGAAGGCCCTTTTCTGATTCGCCCCCCCGAGGGCTCCCATCACGTGCACTCCACGGTTAATCCTCGTTACGTCGTTTCTCACACTTGCTCCGATCGCCCTTTTAGCGATGGGAAGTGTCGCGCTTTATTACCCCTCAATCTACCAGCTATCTTCCTTATTACGCCGCTGTTTTCGAACGCAGGCCGCTGAGCCGGAAAAGCCAGACCAAGTTTTTTTTCTTTTTTTTCTTTCTTTTTTTTTTTTTTGGAATAATAAACCGATGATTTGTTAAGAGCCAAGATAGAGGTGAACTGCCTTAACGCATTGGCACTGCCATCTCCATGTCCTCAGTTTGGCAACCGCAAATAGATGAATAGGCTGCCTTGGATTTGACGAACCCGCAATACGATTATTATAATTATACCTGTACGGAGTATTACACCTAACGTCTTTTGTCCTTCTTCCAAAGAAGGCCGTTATTTGCGTTCACTCAATGCTGGCCTCCCATTCCGCGATCTATAAGAGAGAGAGCCGAGAGAGGTGTTTGCACCAGGCGGAAGTGGACGGGCGTGCCGGTCGTGTTTTTCTAGGACAGAGAGCCACCCGTTGTCCTTGTTATCGTAAAAAGTCCATACGCCGTAGGCAATTGTCATCACCTCCTGGCAGGGTCTGGCACTCCTTGTCGTCCCAACCCGCAAGCTCCCAAGCTTCTATCTGGTCTCTCTGCTCAAACGCTTCTCAGTCACCTTTGCGTGCTCTCGTCAGATGCTTGTTTATACGTGCTCGCCGCCATCCACAATCCTACTTATTCAGAGCTTGCACAGATTTGGGTTAAAAGTGCACTGGCTGTTGCTCCATTAACAGCATTGTGGCTGGCAGTTCCAGTCTCTCAAGCGAGCAGTATTAACAAGTACGAGTAGTACGAGTATTATTACGCTATTTTTAAAAGAGAGGCCTGCCCCCATCGGCTTGACAACTGAGGAGTGCTACAAGGCATGCCCGTCATTATACGGCGTACGATGGCAAAACCTCCCCTGTAGTTCCAGGCTTGATAAGGCAAGATCTGATGGTTTGGCCTAGGCTTACTTACAGCTGGCTGCTTGTCACCTTTTGGCCTTAGAAGCCACACGTGACACTGGATGCCCGCCGCAGGCAGGGACCAGCCAATCGGATAGTTATTGCTTGGAGAAAACAGTGGGCCTTTCAGCAAAACCGCGCAAAATACTCAGAAGCATAACGAGTAGCTCCCTCATGCGTCTCTCTACTCTTAAACATCAAATTTCGTCTCTGCTTTGCGTTGTTTTGTAGCCAAACTCTGGAGAAGCGCGCCAATTTACCAGGAAACGGCCAAGGAAGATAAGGCATATATGTGCACCGAATCCTGACCATAAAGCTTCTTTTCTTATTTTTTTGTCCCCTTCTACGCTTTACGTGGGACAGCTCTTGGTGTCCTAAGAAGGCGCGCACGCTCTTTCTCTTTTTCTTTTTCTGGCCGGTTCGACCACAAGCGGCCACCATGGCAGAGTCAGCTTTATCACCAAAGTTCGCCCCATTTTTTGGAATGGTAAGGGGTCGCCGTTTCTTTGACACTCTTTTGTGACGATAGTCGCTCGATCGTCTGCTAACCTGTCGTGCTGTTTCTTAGGCTGGCATTGCGAGCGCCATGATTCTAGGGAGTACGTTGGCCTTGTTCATTCACCCTTCCCCTTCGACGCGGAGAGGACGGGACAGCGATGCAGCCCCGGGGCACCGAATAAAAAGGGCTAACATTGGGGTTTTCTTTTCGTTTTAGGCATGGGAGCTGCATACGGCACAGCAAAGGCGGGCATTGGCATTGCCGGCGTTGGCACTTTCCGACCAGACCTGATCATGAAGGTGAGTAAACAAAACCCGAAAAGAGAAACAAGGTCTCGCTCAGATGTGAGGCTGCTTTTTGCGGTTGAGAGCATCCCGTCTTCTAACTGCCGTCTCTCTCTCTCTCTACCTCAAACTAGTGTCTGATCCCCGTTGTCATGTCCGGTATCATTGCCGTCTACGCCCTCGTCATATCCGTTCTCATCGCCCAAGATCTCGGCCCGCCCAGCGCCAACGTCCACTACAGCTTATTCAAGTAAGCCCTTTTCTCGCGGTTGACTGCCATTCCCCCCCAGGAATAATAACAAAAGCTGGCAACGTCCCGATGAGAATGTTTTCGAGATGAGCTGACGTTTTTCTTTTTTGTGTGTGTGTCCAGCGGCTTTATGCATTTGGCCTGTGGCCTGTCGGTCGGAGCCACTGGTCTTGCAGCTGGCTACTGCATCGGCGTGGTGGGCGACAAGGGTGTGCGGTCATACATGGAGCAGTCGCGCGTGTTCGTGGGCATGGTGTTGATTCTGATTTTCGGCGAGGTGTTGGGTCTTTACGGGTGAGTTTTGCTCCAGTCTGATTTGTTTGGTCCTTGTTCAGCTTGTTCAGGCCCCCTCTCTTGGCGATCTGCAAACTGGCAAAAGATCAGAGCTCACCTAACCATGACCCTACAGGCTGATTGTCGGACTTATTCTCAACACGAAGAGCAAAGACTGAGCGGTCGACCAGAGAAAGGCAAGAGGGAAAGAGCGACAGGGCGGACATTGAACATTCGAAGCAAAACGGTCTACGACCATCAGTCGAGCGCAGCAATATACGATAAGGGTCCGCTATTGTTTCATAGATGGTGACCAAAAACGAACCTTATTTCCTTACGGGTTTTGTACAGCAGCCGCAAGAGAGAGAGCCAGATGCGCAGAAAGAACAGGGGTTTTTCATCTAGGAACAGGTCCTTTTCCTGTTTCCCATCTCTTCGTTGCAACCATTTGGCGCTATGGCGTTTTTGTTCATTCTTCAGTCGGGAAGGCAGGCGATTGGGTGAAGATGCACGCCCTTCGTGTATATATAGTACTATGTATAGGCTGAGGGAAAGCCATGTAATAGACGGCAATTGGAATATCAAAGAATGCACCCCGACCGATACGGTAGTTTATATAACAAGACTTCCCTTTTGTAATAACATGTAAAACATATCTCACCAAAGACGCTTTTATTTTGGGTCTTGCATTTCGAGTGGGCTTGCAGCATTCCTGGGCACTATCATTCTGTTCAAAAAGTAAAGGGGATAAAGAAAAACGGAAGGTAGGGAACCATCTAACTTCGAAACTGGCTTTATGAATGTGATAAAACCGGTGGCGGGAGAAAACCGCCTTTATGAAAGTCTTAAAAGACGAAAACCGAGAAGATAAGCATTGGCAGAAGAAAAAAAAAGGAAAGGTGCAACAGATCCCAAAGCAAAGTGCACCTGTAAATGCCGACATAAAAGCTGTCTACCAAGCTTTCCCGATAATAGCGCCAGGAACAGAAACAGCGAGACAAATTGACGAATGGCTTGGCAAACCCGAAAACATGAAGAGAACAAGATTGAACCGGGATGAGAGGGCAACGAAACAAATAAAACCGTGAAAACGTGAAAACGTGACAGCCGATTGAGGATCTGGGAAAACAAAGCAAAAGATGTACCTCAGAAGCAGAAAGAAAAAGAGACCAGTAACCACCATGAATAGCGCCAGGAAGGTCAAAGACGAAGAGCAGACAAGGCGGAGAGAAAGAACGGTCAATCAGCATCGGGGAGCGTTGTCAAAAGCCAGTTGACGAAGAGCCGTGTGACGTGCCATTTCTCTCTCGTGGTGCTGCTTCACAAACGGCGAGCGTGAATGTGCCGGATGGTAGTTGGTGAAAGCGCGCCAACGTTGAACGGACGACGGAATTGGGGTTGTGCTGGGTTCCAGGACGATCCACTGCGTCCTTTCATTTGGCCTGTATATAGGAAAAAACCATATACAAAACAGATGCCCAACCCAAGCGAGGCAATCCGATGGAAGAGACTCATTAGCCTTGCGAGATCCGAAGGGGCGCAGAGAGCGCGCGAGAAAGACAACAAAAAAACACAGCAGAAAGCCCTGTCCAGCTGCCTCACTGGGGGAAGACCCGTCCAGACCGAGAGCAGTGGTTCCGCATCTGAAGACACGGCCAGAAGACAGAGCAAGCGCATGGGGGAAAATCACAAAACGACGCGACGAGGTATGGTGGTAGGGCGAGCAAACGAACCAAGAAACCAGTCCCAGCGTCTATCCTCGCGGATCAAGGCCTCATCTCCGGGAAGGTGGTTTTCGCGGGCCAGGCGATCGGACCTGGCTCGGCGAGCAGCGGCTTCGCCCACCAGGTATGGGTCTTCCAGGGGCCGAAATGTAGACCTCGCGTCATTGCTGCCGTTGCTGCGGCGTGACCCAGTTCCGCTTCGTCGGGCAGACACGGCAGCCGCCTCTTCCTGCTCGGCACGCTCGATCAAAGCCAGACGCCGTACGAGACCATCGATCTCCGCAGCGGCCGAGGCATGCTCCGCTGCAGCCACGCGACGAAGCGCAACCGAATGGTACAGGCGAGCGTTGGGATTGGACGAGATAGTGGACCACGACGGAATGCGGAAGTGGGCCAGATTTGGCGACTCGCCTCGGCGACTCTCTCCCATGGGCATCCCGAATACGGGAGCAGCATCGGCGCGCGGCCCGGGGGTTCGCCGAGCTGGTCCAGACGCCGCCGATGCTGACGCTGTGCGACGCGAGGACGCGGTGGCTGCCGGTGTTGCCGAAGGAAGCGAAGGGACCGACTGGTGACGACCTGATGCGGGAGCTGCTTCCGAAGTCTGATTGGAGGCACTGCCACCGGCAGGCGGCGGCATGTAGGGAGGAAGGAGGCCGACGGCGTTGTTCGGAACGGTATAGTGCGCGGAGGGAGCTTCAGACGCTGTGGCCAAGAGAAAACACCAAATATTAGCGGCCCGCGGGCATCTTTAGGGGCTTCTAGGTTGTGATGTGAAGCCACTGAGGGGTAAGATTACAGCGCTTGCTGCAGGGGGTATTATCGCAAAACTCCTTGTATCCATATTCCATACTCGTAGTGGCGCGTGGGGCTCTATTGTCACCGTAAATAAACCCCTGGGGGGGGGGGGGGGGGGGGGGGGCGGGCGGCGGGGGGGGGGGGGGCGGCGCGGGGGGGGCGGCCGGGGCGG
>JADHKP010000051.1:0-163097 GCA_019925385.1 Raffaelea deltoideospora | reverse complement strand
GGTTATTTTTAACGGGTTGGCTGGTGGGGTTTTTTTTTAAAAAATGTTTTTTTCAATTTTCCAAACTCTTTTTGGGGGGTGGGGGTTTTTTTTCACCTTAAATAAAACCCTGGCCCCCCCCCCCCCCCCCCCCCAGGCCGAAAACCGGTGACGCCATGATAACGAACGAATGCGACGGGCAAAACCGACCCCCCTCTACCTATCAAATCAAATCACCACTTACTATAAGAAGGCGCAGCGGAGCGAATGGAGGCCGTCTCAAAGTCCTCTGGACTGAGAGACTCCAAGAGCGACCGATGGTGAACAGTTGCTTCGGACATTTTGCAACGCTTTGGTTTAATGTTGGTCCAAGATCGATAAGAGATGGCGACGGCGCAAATGCAAAACGCAACTTTTTTTTTTTTCAAAAAAAAAAGAATGAAAAGAGAAGGAGAGTGTGGCGGTGTAAAACGGGGAGGCCGTTGTAAAGAGGGGACTCTGCTGTACTTTGTCGGTCCTCGGAGACTGACGGCAGATGAGTACAAAGCAGAAAAATGAAGAGAGCAAACAATGAAGAAAGAAGAAAAAGAGAGAGAAAAAGAGGGTGAAGGAATATAAAACGGAAAAAAAGGACAAAAGGAGAGGATATGAAAAGACGAAACGGCAATAATGGGCTGCCGAGAAAGGGCAGAAGAAGTTGGGGTTGTGACTATTTCGTCTATTGGCAATAGTGGGTTCGAATGCCCTGCATTCCACGTTGCCAACCACCTTTTTTGGGCTCGATCGTAGCGCTGGTCAAGCTGTTGGAGGAGTGTGTGTGCCCGTACGGGTGTGTGTGCGCGTGTCGTAGTATAGCCGATTCTTTTGCAGCTGTGTCTCGGAAAACTGCATTACGATCCACCAAGCCAAGACAAAAAAAGGTCTCGTGCTGTCCGACCTGGAGTGTTGTGCGGCTGTCCTCTGCGATGCAAGTCCGGCTGCGACCACAAAGAAACAGAGAGATGGTGTTATGAATGCACGACAGAGACAGAAGCACAGAAACCAAGAGACTGACACAGAGACGGGAACAGAAAACGGGAACAGAGATAGAAATGAGAGTGAGGTCAGCACTTGAGGCTGTGAGGTTCAAGAGTCGAGTTTCTTGGACAAAGCAGGCGGGTTTGATCAAAGGGCCGAGGTGGAGGGTACGAGTCGAAAAGCTGACTTTGACTTTTGTCGCCCTTGGCTGCTGCACCCCTCATCAGGTACGAAGGGCCAAGACGGAACAAAAACGTCAGAAGTGGAGCGCACCGTACTCGTAGGTTGAGCAGGTCGCATGCGTAGCCCGGTTGGTTATGGCAAAGCTGCGACCTCGCGCAGACGGATAAGCCGACTAAGAGAGGGGGCAGCAAGCCGGTGCAAATCTTAGTCAAAGACGGTGTGTTGAATGATACGTTTGAGGGGCTCGATGACGGCCTAGAGCTGACTTGGGAAGTTGGTAAGTTGGTGGCTGGCGAGGGGCCGTCTTATAGAGTAGAAAATCTGTTTAGGGCGACGAACGAAATAGAGAAAAGGGGAGAGAGGAAGAGAGAGAGAGAGAGAGAGAGAGAGAGAGAGAGACTCCGAGGGAGTCGAGGAAAGGTCGCTATCTATTCCCCAAGCCATAATACGCCATAGATTTGGGGTGCACAGGACTTTGTGCGAGGGGGGAAGGAGTGGCCGGTGGCAGATTTGTTCAGTGGAACTTGCAGGGAAAGAGTGACCCAGCAAGAAGAGCTGAGAGGCTGGGGAAAGAGCAGAGTTGGCGCAATACAGGAAAGGGCGATAAGGGACAATGGTGACGAAATACTCGTACACACGTGCCGAGGGCCGGTCAGGCAAGGAACACGGAGGAAAACCAGAAGCTGGCGATGGCTGCCTCCTCCCTTTCGTAACTCCCGTCCCACACCTGCTGCGGTCCTATCCACCATAGCAGTATTACCATAAAGTTTTACAGCACGGCATCGGGACCTAGCACAATAGTATTCAGCAGCAGCAGCAGCCAAGCAGGCAATCCTGCCGTCGTCTGTCGTTCGCCAATCACGTCTTCTGTGCCAAGGCCTGTCCGCGAACTTGTAGACAAAAACGAAATACAAAGCAGGAATCAAGGCAGACGAAGAAACAGCCATTCGAGGCAGCGGTACGTTCCAAAACGCATAGTCGGCTGCACCTATCTGCCGTGGTCTTGTCCGTGATCTTGTCGGCATATTTCTCGCGACGGTTCGTTTTGAATCGAGAGGAAATTGTTTTTCCAATCAAGTTGGCTCAGCCCGCTGGTCTGTCCTGTCTCGGTTTTTTTTTTTTTTTTTTTTTTTTTGTTGCAAAATAAGGATAGGCTGGCAGGTCATGTGGACTGGTTCCATTCTGGAGTAGAGAGATGAGCGATAACATCACCTGCAGCCGGGTCCTGGTCTGCAAGCCTTTTCTTTCCCTTCTTCATCCCCCCCACGAATTTCCAACACTGTCAGCTGTGCCGCACAAGACACGCACACACACACATATATACAATACACACATGTACAGCGTCCCGGAGTTTTGGATCTCAAATACACGTACACATTGCACTCCCATCGCCTAAAGAGCCCACACCTCTATGCCCGTCACCGGCCAGCCTTGTAGTCTCGCAAGTGGTCGAGGATCAGCTTTGCGCCTTGCTCGGGCGAGTGCTGCCGGCCCAGCGCCTCGACAAAGTCGCCGTCCGGGTCCATGAGGTAAAAGTAGATGCTGTGGTCGACCAGGTAGTCCTGGCCCGGCTGCACGGCCTTGGGCGTGCTGAAGTAGACGCGGTATGCCTTGCACATGGCCTTGATCTGGTCGTAGGTGCCGGTCAGGCCGAGAAAGCGGGGGTGGAACTCGACGAGATACTCTTTCAGCACCTCGGGCGTGTCACGCGCCGGATCACACGTCACAAAGACCGGCTGCAGCTGGCCGGGCATCTGGGCCTCGACGAGATCAAACATGCGCGCCATCTTGTCGAGTTCTTCGGGGCAGATGTCGGGGCAGTGGGAGAAGCCAAAGTACATCTGAGTGTGTCAGAAACTCTCTTTCCCTCTCTCTCCTCTCTCTCTCTCTCTCCTCTCTCTCTCTCTCCTCACGCACAACACACACGTACCAATGAATGACGTCCTTTCAGATCCGCGTCGGTCACAGTGTTCCCGTTCTGGTCAATCAGCTGGAACGGACCGCCGACCTTGGGCCGGCCGACGCCTTTGCTTGCCTCGGCCACGCGCTTGCGCCGCATCCGCTCTTTTTCATGCTCAAAGTACCACAGCAAGCCAGCGCCGGCGGCGACGAACAGCACTCCTGCTTTCCATGAGAATGGCTGCGGCCGTTAGCACAGAATTCGGGGGGGAAAGCAGAAGAGCAAGAAAAAAGGCAAAGAAAAAAAAGGCACCGCAACGCAATGCTAGCGCGGACATACCCCCGATCTGTACCGGCTCTTTGCCTCCTCCACGGTCTTGTATTTTGTCCTCCGTTGTGTCAGCGGCAGCGGCCGTGGCCGCCACAGGCCGTTTGCGGCCGTGCAGTCTCCGTATGAAGGAGCCGATGACGTGGTGGCCGGCACCGGTCGGCGCGGCGCTCCGGCTTGGGAGCACTGGCGTGCCAAGCAGGAAACCGAGAAACGGCGTGGTGCGAGGCTGCAGTCGTGCGAGAAGCGAGGGGGAGAGCCGCAGCAGGAGCTGGACAGGGGCACAGCCCGGGTAAGACCCCTGCTCATGCTGGAGACGAGGAGGCAGGATATCTATCTGACGAGCTTCAACGTAGGGGTTGACCGCTGGTGCTGAAAAAAAAAAGGGTAGCTAAACTACTTGCGTGCCGGATCTCCGTATCGTCTTTCAATGGTCCGGGGGAGCGCCGGTGAGATTTGCTGCTGCGTAGAAAGCCGTCTGCACTTTGGGCGGCGTGGCCTGATTGTGGGAAAAAGCTGCCTGCACCTTTTTGGTTTCAACTGCACCGCAAAAAATTTGAAGCTCGCCTCCAGCAGTCGGATTGGCGTGGACCCACTTTTCTGCCCGCTGCCCCTCCCGCCGCGTCGCGCAAATCAGAGGAGCCAGAACGCCTGGTGGACCCAGGGCAGCATGGGAAGCTAATAATGCTCTGTGAGTTCTCGCAATTCTAGACGTGCCTTCTCCATAACGTTACTTGCTCTCCCTACGACGTCCTCGCACGCCGCACACAAGCCCGCTCCTTTGAGAGCGACCCTGTCGCGTTTGTGGCATTTTGCTTTGCGGTGCGAGAAGCCAGAAGATTACCGAGCGGGCAAAAGAAAAGGAAAAAAAAAAAAAAAAAAAACCTCGGATGGCCGACCCTCACACGGATTTGGCTGCCGAGGCGGTGGACAAAGGCAGACGCCTCGCCGAAGTCTCGGCCGACGTTCCGGCGCTCAAGTTCGAAGACGACGATGACGGCAAGGACAGCGCTGCCGCTCCTGCGGCACCCACGGCGGCGGCCGGGCCAAATGCGTCGCCGGCATTGTCGCGCCTCTACGGCCTGCCCCCGAGCGCTGGCGGCTCCAACTTTCAGATGGCGGAAAGGCCGTCGTCCGTCAACATCACGCCCAGCTACTTTGCGGTGAAGCACGACAGCGACAACGACAACGAGAGCCACAAACTCGACGACGATGTTGCCATGCCGGATGCAGCGCCGTTGGCCGACTTTGTCCCCCCCAAATCAGAGCCGTCGTCGACCGGAACGCTGGCGAGCTCGGGCACGCCAAAAAAGCCCAGGCTGGGCGGCGCCGCCACACGAGGAGGCCGCGGAGGCACGCGCGGCAGCAGCAGCAGCAGCACGACGCGCGGCGCCCGAAGCCGCGGAGGGCGGTTGCGGGGCGGCAGCGGACGAGGGGCGCGGAGTCGCGGCGGCGGCAGCGGCAGCAGCGGCGGGCGAGGCGGACGAGGAGGACGAGGCAGCGGCAACCCTGTGGGACGGCCGCCAAAGGGAGGCCGGAAGGCCGATGTTTCGTCGTTGGCGGCCACACACATGGCAGCGTCGGCAACAGAGGGAGGAGCAGAAGACGGTGCGGAGGACGTGGATGCAGATATGGACGCCGGCGGCGACGGCGACGGGGCCTACGAGGACGAAGAGGCCGACGGGGCGGACGGGGCGGACGGGGCGGACGGCGACGGCGACGTGTCGGACAACGGGCCGTACTGCATCTGCCGCGGGCCCGACGACCACCGGTGGATGATCCAGTGCGACCGGTGCGAGGACTGGTTCCACGGCGACTGCGTCCACATCAACAAGGAGGCCGGCGAGCACATCATCCACAGCTACATCTGCCCCAACTGCACGATCCCCGGCCGCTACACCACGCGCTACCGCAAGCTCTGCTCGCTGCCCAACTGTCCGCGCCCGGCCCGGCTCTACGACGCCCAGGACGGCGCCGCCGCCGCCGATCCCGCCCATGCCAGCTACTTTTGCTCGGCCGCCCACTGCGACCAGTGGTGGGACGCCCTGCTGACCGGCCTCATGGCCCGCGGCGGCGACGAAGCCGCCGCCGTCGCCGAGATGCCCCTCGACCAGTTCACCCCGACCCAGCTGCTGACCGTGCTCGCCAGCACCGACCAGGAAGGCGTCGTCAAGATGCTGCTGCACGGCCTCGTCCCAGAGAGCAAAAGTAGGTTTTTATGTTTTTCTTTTTCTTTTTCTTTTTTTGTTCGGCGTCTTTCTCCCCCCCCGCTAACCTCCGCCCCAGTTGCCGATGACGCGCTGTTGACCGAAGAGGAGCGCGCCGTGACGCAGGCGTCGGCGGCCGAGCGTCTGCACCTGCACGAGCAGCTGGACATGTGCAAGAAGATGCTGCAGCTGCTGGACATGGCCAAGGCCCGCAACTACGAGGCCGTCAAGGCCGGCGCCATGGAGCGCGACTGCTGCGGCTACGACGACCGTCTGCAGCACATCGGCGTGCAGCCGCACTTCCAGCGCTTTCTCCAAAGCCCCGAGGGCATGGCCATTTTCAGCGCCGGCGTTCTGTCGGCACCGCCGCCGCCGCCGTCGCCCACACAGCCCGCCGACGACGCCAAGGACAGCAAGGACGGCCACGGCGGCAACGACGGCAACGACGGCGCCGCCGACTCCATGACCGCCGGCATGTGCCTCAAGCGGAAATGCAAAGCCCACCTCAGCTGGCTGCACACCCTGGCCCGCGACGTGCGCGTGCAGATGCACAATCTGACGCGCCAGGCGACGCGCCTGCGCGACAACGAGACGCGCATCCGCCGCGCCGCCGTCCAGCGCTCGTTTATCAAGAAGCACATGTTCTCGGAGGTGCGGCTTGCGCGAGGCAGCCGCCGCAGCCGTGGCGGGCCCGGCAGGCCCGGCCGGCTCGGCGGCGACGATGCAGAACTGCTGCCGTCGCTGACTTCCAGCAGCAGTGGCAGTGGCAGCGGCAGTGGCAGCAGCTGCTGCAGCGGTAGCAGCGACATGGGCAGCGACAGTGGCAGCGACACCGGCAGCGATGCCGGCAGCGATGCCGGCAGCGGCTTAGAAAAAGATGGCAGAGACCACAGGCACCCAAGGGACCAAAGTGACGACAGCCTTGTCTCCTCCTCCCACAGACGTGTCAATGGCCATAAGCGACGCCTCTCCGGCACTGCATTATGACACCTCGCTCCATGCTCGGAATCCATCAGAACGCGCCGCACTGGTTGCGCGTGCGAGTTTTTGACGTGAGCCCAGGCCAGAGCCCGGCAGGAAGCAGCATGCCGGTCGAGCGACATCTGAAAAGCCGGAAAGCCGGAACGTCGGCGGCTTTGAAACAAAAAAAAAAAAAAAAAAAGATGGAATCGGGCGATTGACTGTGACTCCTTCCATGCTTCGCCCCTTTTCACGCTCCTGCAAAGGTCTGCTGCGCTGGTCAAGAGGGCTCCAGGTGGTGTGCAGGATCTACTGTTGAAATCAGACGAAATTATACATACTGATCCTCCGTGTTCCGTACACCGGGACGTCCCAAGGACTGCTCTGTATCAATACACCGCTGGCTTGATGTTCAGGCCAAAACAAGTTCAGCCCTGCTACTTCTATGACTTGCTCATAGGGCAGAGTCTTTAAAATGACAGCAGTGTTCAAATTAAACTAGCTATTAATACTACATAACATCATGACAATTGCAAATGGCGGGAACATTTGAATTCTTTAAAAGAAAAGGAAAGAAAACTGAAAAAAAATTCCGAAAAAAAACTGAACCCCCCCGAAAAAAAGACAAGACTTTGCTCAAAAGCTGAGATCGTCACGCATCAAGTTGATGGCAAAATGGCCATTTGAGAAAATTTGTACAAAATGGAAGAGACGTCAGAGGGATTGGGGCATAAATAAAAACAAAATAATAAGACAAAACAAGCATAAACCTTAAACCATGCCAAATCTGGCATCCAACAAAAGAGAAGTCTCTTTGTATAATGAGAAGACCACACCGATGAAAAGTTCGCTCGCATATAAGAGGCCACATCAGGCAAGATTTCCGCTAGAACGTAAAAACTTCAAAAAAATAAAAAAAATAAATAAAAAAATAAAAAATCATTGAACGAGCCGTGAGGCATTACCGATCTTGTGCCAGCCGCGAGGCCCATTGCTCTCTTCCTTGTTTCCGTCCGTTTTGTGCACTGGTTTTGCGTTTTAGGTATATCTTCATACTTTTGGAGTTGGCTCGTCTCTGTCTTGACTTCCCTCCCTCCATGATCTGTCAGTCATCTCCTTCTCTCGCCCCCTGAACGAATCCTGTCCGAAACATCGGCATCTCTCCAGGCCCGACTAGCAGAAGCATGTCCACTTGCTTTAACCAGGCCACCGCGCCAAAGAGCTGGGTAATTGGCTTTTTTTTGGTTTGTTTGTTTGTTTGTTTGTTTTATTCTTGCTTGGCTCTGAAACGCTCTCCGGGCTTTCTTGTTGGCCGGTCTCCAGTCACAGCTGAAAAGGGCTGCCTTTGTCAGTGCCGACTGCGTCGGCTGGAATGGCCGCCGTGGTGTCCTTCACGGCGGCGCGAGGACGACGAAGATGGCTGTGTGTGGTCTAGCTCGCGTTCAGCATCTTCAATGCGCCGACGAATGTCATGAACAATTTCCCGGATATGAGCTAGCCGCTCGAATTCTTCCTCCAGCTCGTCAATTTGCTGGAGGATCGTATTATAACGCTCAATTTCTGCGTCGGCGTCTGCCCTCAATTGCATCGACTGGTCGTACACGTTTTGGGTGGCAGTGTCGGTCTGGCTTATGAGATACTGCAATTGCTGATCAATGTGGTTCATAACGCGATTAAAGTATACCTCAAGAGCGGCGAGAGAATTGCTGTCAAGCCGCAGGAAACCCGACGATGCTCGGCTAGCCGCCCGCGATGACGTAGAGCCTGCACCATGAGCCACCGCAGACTGGCCTTCTCGCAAGAGTGTTAGCTCTTCATGACTGAGATCCAGCTGCGTTGCATCAATGGTGTGTGACGACGGCATGGTCATACAACCTCTCGGGTACGGAGGCGCACCTTGCAGAAAACTCGGGGTTCACCGCAAACAAAGAAGATTTTTTTTTTTTTTTTTTTGGAAGGGGGAGGGAGGAGGAGGGTGCTGGTATTAGGCGAGAAAGCAGTGCTAGGTCAAAACTGGCACTATGAGTCCCGCAAGAGAAATGAGACAAAGTATTGCTTCGTGGCCAGGTTGATGACCTGTAGCAAGTAACCGAGAAGCTCGAGCAATGAGGGAGCGGACTGCGCCAGCGCCTACAAGGAAGGCATAGGGCGAGGATACCTAGTACGAAATGTAGCAGTGTCGTAGCCAGCCCTCTGTGGGCCAATCCTGAGGCGAGGCTCTTCGGCGATGGTTTAAAATATTGTTATATCGGGAGCAGCTTCGGCTTCAAACAGGCGTGCTAGCTTCCCTTCCTTCGTTCGATTCGGTAAAGAGGACGGTCAGCCTTGGCAATAGCTGTCTGTCTCGGCGTCGCTGCCCGGGGCGGTGGGTTTCGGAACAAAAGCAACAACGGCCTCGGTGCCGGTGCTGGATGCATGAACTGGCGATGGTAGGGTGAAGTGGGCCAAAATGGAGACGGCCGTCAAAACTGTTTCGTGAGTCGAGTTCGATATCGGGATCGAATTCGTGATCGGTGGAGATATCAGGTGGTCTGCCACGGCTTGCACAAGCTGTATTGGAGGCGCACACCGCGTCATGATTTCGAGATGACGATGGCCGTCATTGCAATCGGGTGGGTTGGCGTCATCCAAAACAAGAAGAGGGGTGGGCGATTTGCTACTGAGGATGCCGAAAAAGACACCTGTACCAGGACAGCGGTGATCCGAAGTAAGAAAGCAGACGGCCCAAGTTGAAGCGACCAAGAGAAAAAAGCGACTCGAGGAAAAGAGAAGATGGACGAAAATGGTGCGCACGCGAGGAGTAAATGCGAAAAAAAAAGAAACGGCTCGCGGGGGAGGGGATAGGGGACAAGGCGACCAGGGGAGAAGGAATAGGCTAGGGTTGTGCTCGTTATTAGTCCACAAGCGGTAAAACCGGTTGCCAAAAAGTTTCAGGGCATGTGCCTTCTTTCACCGTTGTGCTCCGGCCCTTGACTTCCAGGAAACTGGCAAGAATCAGGCCTTTGGCTGATGAAGGATAGAAGAAATGCCTGCGTAGCGGGGAAGCCCAATGGAGAGAAAGAAACGAGCCGAAAAGCTAGATCACGCGTGATAGAGCACACCAATAAATGGAGCAGAAGCAAGTCGTGACAAAAGAAGCCGGCAAGCCGTATTCAAGATCCGTGATGGATTCGAAGACGGGGCGTGTTTCCGTCGTGGTTTGATGTGTACGAGTACGCCGTGTGAGAGTGGGTGTATTGTGGGTGTATTGGGCTGGCTGCTTCGATTTCTTATCGATGGGGGGGGTTGCGGTGCTTATTGCTACAGCGTTTTCTGCAGCATGTGCAAGGAGGTCGAAAATGCGCAAGTCAGTCGGGATTTAGCAGGAAAATTCGATAGGGTCGCTACTAGGGTTGATGATGACTGGCAGCAGCAGCAGCAGCAGCAGCATCGATATCCAGCCGCCTCACCTTTCCTGGTCCTGGGCTGACGGCGGCTGAAGAGGGAGCCTTTTGGCTTCTGAGTCCCTTCTTGTTGGCTGGCATCCGATTAAACAATCTCTGCCTGGATAATCTGAAGAGGCATGAATTCTTTAAGCTCCCCTCAGTAGTGTACTCCGTACTCGTATAGGCTTCCCGCCGCCTTTGCTGGGGCGTTCACATTCAGTGTAACTGTTTTCTGTTAAAGACCCCGCGTATCTGGGGAAAAGGAGGGAGAAAATACCAAGTGAGGGACATTGGGCAGACGAAACCATAAAAAAAAAAACCAAGAGGCACGGCAATCTGGGAGAGATCAAAGCCTGCCAAACAGTGGCCCATTACCTCTGGCGAATTTCACCTCTTAGTCGTCTGATCCTGCATGGCGCCTTTCCGCTTTTGTTCTCTTACTTCTCATGTGTGCATGAACCCATCCGGCTCTCCTCTATGCATTCTCCCCCACATTTGTCTGTGTCTCTGGAGGATGTGATAGTCAACCGAAGAATAGGCAGCCCTCTCTGTCGGAGTACATTGAGGCAAAAAGAGTTTTTCGAGGGCTGGATATTAATTAAGAGGGGAGGGTGCGTTGGAGCTGTAACCGCCGTAATAAACCAGATATGGTTCCGAAAGCGAAGTGTCTTTGAAAGCTCAATGATGTACTTGTAAAGAGACAGTGGGCGAAGCATCGGAAGACCAAAGAATACACACACACGACCAAAAAAAAGAAGAAAATTATCAGAATAAACACCCAAAAAAACTCATTGCCCCTCATAAATGGCAGGGTTTTATTCCATGTTTTTATTTGCTCTTAAATTCGTGTTATTACCTGCTTAAGGAAGGTATGAAGCGCTGTCAAGTTGCACTTGCCATCCTTGTCTATGTCAAGACCCCTGAATTTTGTTTTTTTTTTAAAAAAAAAGAAAGAAATTGAAAATAAAATAAAATGAAGAAAAAAAATTGAAATGAAGTCCACAATCTTCCCGAAAATTTTCTTGACTTCTAAACATCTTTCCATTTTACCAGTTTGTTCCCATGCAATTATGTTGGAGGTTTCCAGCAGCTGACTTCGGCTGCAAAAATAAAGTGACATGGGCCGCCCGCATCGAGATGCCCCGGCATGATCAGAATAAAATAAAAGCCTCAGAGCATTATTTCCCTGTCTGCCCCGTAATACACCACGGGTCCGCTCCCATTGCAACGGTTCAAAACGATGGCTATGGTACCAAAGTGCGGTCGGCTGATCGCTGTCGCAATTGCTTTATTTTTTT
This sequence comes from Raffaelea deltoideospora, assembly GCA_019925385.1. Classification (NCBI taxonomy): domain Eukaryota; kingdom Fungi; phylum Ascomycota; class Sordariomycetes; order Ophiostomatales; family Ophiostomataceae; genus Raffaelea; species Raffaelea deltoideospora. The sequence goes on along the minus strand of JADHKP010000051.1, from coordinate 151,801 downwards.
CCCCGGTTCCAAGGGTTCACCTGGAAGCCATTGCATTATTGTGTCCACTTGCCATTCCGCTCCGTGGGTTCGACCTTCAATCGGAGGAAAAAAAAATTTAAAAAAAAAGATAGAGAGCCTACAATAACCAGGTTTACTGTCTCATGCTCCGAACCTGAAAATTTTCTATTTACAGGAAAATATGTTACTTACAGACGCAGGCCAAGCGCTGACATACGAAGAAATTGCAATGCTACTTAACTTTATGCAAATTCTACTTTCTCAGGGGAAACACGCCGACAATCCATCCCCAAAAAGCCCCAAGATGGCGATGCAGAGTGGCCCTGTGCTTACCTTGCACAAGGATGGCTGTGGCAAGGAGAATCGGCAGCCCCACGGCGCCGAAGAGACCTGCCCGGATAACTCGGCCCTGGTGTTTGCTGAGCTTCACAACGTCGCTGTACCGCTGGTTGCCGAAAGACACCCGCGCATACTTGGTCTGCCAGCCCAATTGCGGAACATGCACAGAGAGCCACTCCTCCAGCCACTTTCGCAGACGGTAGGCCGGGCTAAGGACCGACTCGCGCATCTCGATATAGTTCTGCAGGGCCATGTCGTTGATCGCATACGCATCGGGCACGCGGAGCGCTGTGTATTCGGCCAAAGCCAGAGCCCGCTGGTTTGCCGCCATGTCTTCCGCTGACTGGTGGTCGTCATCGTCCGCTTGTGGTGCGTTGGATTCCATTGTGGCATACTTGTCAAGGAGCGAAAACAAGACGCGCACATCTTCTAGCCCGGCATTCATTCCCTGGCCGTAGAATGGGACCATGGCGTGTGCGGCGTCGCCCACGATGACGACCGACGCCTGGAAGTGATGCGGCCGGCAGTTGACGCTGATTAGTGGCAGGTGCGGATTCGCCTGGAACGACGCGACCAACTCATCTGGCGGTATCAGTGCCGTGACGCCAGGGAAGTGACGGTCAAAAAACGACGGAACTTCCGACGGCTTCGCTTCCAAAAGCGCAAAGTGCGCTGATGGCAAGAACAAGGTACAAGTAAACGACCCATCCTGAATAAAGCGTGAGGACGTGAGACAGCAACAAGGACGACAACAACAAAAACCACCGACAGAGAAGAGAGTTGCTGCCCAAAGGCACTAAGAGAGGGGGGGGGGGAGAATACCTCGCTAGGAATGGCAATGAACATGAATTCCTTGCCCGGCCAGATGTGGAGGTGGTTTGACGAGATGCGGAAGCGAGACTTGGCGTCTGCCACATCAGACCGCGGCTTGAGATGGAACTCGCACCACAGCGTATCAATGTAATGCTGCTGGTAGTCCATACGAGCGTACTTCATCATGTGGTACCGCACAGACGAGTGGGCGCCATCAGCGCCGATCATAAAATCAAAGCTGATTTCAATTTCGCGCGCCCGACCTCTTTTCTGCGCTGCGCTCTCCTGGATTTCAAACCAGGCCTTGGAAGCCCGAAAATCGGCCCCTGTCAGCTTGTGACTGAAAAAAATCTTGACATTGGGCATGTGCTCCAGAGCATCTAGAAGCCGTCCATTCAGACCGGTTCGGTCAATTGCAAAAATAGTCTGATGATTTGTCAGAGTCAATCCAAAAGGAATTGTATAATAAAGGAGAAGCGTAGACCAAGGAAAAGACAAACCCTGCCATGCACGTCATAATCTTGACTCTCTTCGTACAGTTCACCAGTAGCACGACGGCCGTGAATCATCCTGCCCCTCATAGGAATGGTGGCATCAAGCACGTGGCTGATCAGGCTGCTGTGTCCCGACTGCTGCAAAGCATTGATTCCTCGTTCTGATAGAGCCAGGTTGATCGACCGAGAGAAGTTGACCAGTGCTGTAGACGGGTCTCGGAGATCTTTTGATTCAGTCCGACAAACTCATATTAGCACAAAATTCAAAGAGGGACAAAAGGAGGCCATTTGGTAAAGAAACAGGTAAAAAAAAAAAACCCCAATAAAAAAAATTCACTGCCACCACCCACCGTTACGAAGCTCGTAGACTTCAACATCATGACCTCGCTGGGCGGCATAGAGAGCCGCCAGAGACCCGACAGGGCCGGCACCAACAACTACAATCTTCTGCTTGGCCGGCATCGCAACAAATGGGCTACCCGGAGCTGCGTAGGCAGAGAGACTGCCCGCATTTCCAGTGACATGTCTGGCAAAGTCTTAGCAGGCTAAATGGACGGCTCGCACCACGTTAACGATAACGGGAGATCGGCTGCCAACGGGCAGAAGATGCACGTGATCGACAGGCGGCCTAAGTCGGTTAAGGAGCCAAAGTATCGTATTACGCCACTCCCAGCCCGCCAGCCCGCCAGCCTCTTTGCTCTATCCAGTTAGCGGCGCGTTTGTGGCACGAATTTTAAATAAAAAAAATATTCAACAGCCGAGTCACTTTGTAATCTGACAAAAAGACGGCTACATTTTTGTCCGCCTTGTAATAACATACGAGTATTGACCGCTTCATACTTTTGTGGCAAAGTAACTTACGGGAGAGGAGTAAGAGAGAAGAGAGTTTGTCCCAAGCACTGCATCGGGTCTTTTTTCAACAGAGCTGTTTCTCAAGTGCATTACTTTGCTAGTTTCCTTCGTTGGTCACCATGGCAGACGTGGCAGAAGGCAAGCGCAAGTGTCTCAGCGCTGACTGCGATAAAGACGCTGGGACGCTCCAGTGTCCTACATGCCTGAAACAGGGCATCAAGGACAGCTTTTTCTGCTCGCAAGACTGCTTTGGAAGAAACTGGGTCAGTTAGGCATTGTTTTTTTTCCCATCACAATCTCTCTTTACTTGGAAAACGTGGGATCTTGGGCTGTCCTGTGTACCTGACAATGCTAACAAGATCTTTCTTTAGGCCACGCACAAAACTATGCACAAAAAGCAGACGAGTACGTTTTCCACATATGAATTAAGGGAGCGGGGGGAAGGGGGAGAGGCTCTTCTGCTGTGCGCTGGCTGTGTCGTGTTGGAGCTGCTGCTGGTTACATTTGCCTACACTCGATGTCCGGCTCATTGTCATGGCTAACTCTTGACAACAGAAGTTTCATACTACAACCCCTTTCCAAATTTTGCGTTCACCGGCCCGGTGCGTCCGGTCTATCCACTGTCTCCTAGACGCAAGGTTCCCGCATCGATCAGACGGCCCGACTATGCCGAGGACGGAATTCCCAAGACCGAGCGGTCTCTGACGCGGCCGAACAAGGTGGACTTGTTGGATGCCAAGGCGCAGGAGGGCATGCGCACAGTATGTCGGTTGGCGCGCGAGGTGCTGGACATTGCTGCCGCTGCTTTGCGGCCGGGCATAACGACAGACGCGCTCGACGAGATCGTACACAACGCGTGCATTGAGCGAAATGTAAGAGCTTCCTCTGTCGCAGGCCGTGAACTGCGAAACGTTCTTTTCTCTTACAATGACTCTAACGTCTCCAGGCCTACCCATCACCGCTCAACTACAACTTCTTCCCCAAATCGCTATGTACGTCCGTCAATGAGGTGATCTGCCACGGCATTCCGGACCAGCGCGTGATTCTGGACGGCGACATTGTGAACCTGGACGTTACGCTTTACCATGGCGGATACCACGGCGACCTGAACGAGACATACTATGTTGGCGAGCGGGCTCGGAACGACCCGGACTCGGTGCGCGTGGTCGAGACGGCGCGCGAGTGCCTGGACGAGGCCATCAAGCTGGTCAAGCCGGGCACGCTGATTCGCGAGTTTGGCAATGTGATCGAGAAACACGCCAAGTCCCGTGGCTGCAATGTGGTGCGCACGTATGTGGGCCACGGCATCAATTCTGCCTTCCACCCGCCGCCCAACATCCCGCACTACGCCAAGAACAAGGCTGTTGGCGAGTGCAAGCCGGGCATGACGTTCACCATCGAGCCTATGATCACGCTGGGAAAATACCGCGATGTCACTTGGCCAGACAACTGGACGAGCACGACCATCGACGGCAAGCGCACAGCACAGTTTGGTACGTGTTCTGCTCCACCCCCCCCTCCCCCCCCTGGCAACTTTAAGACAAGCAATGTCACTTTGTCTCGTACTGACCCTTTTCTTTTTGCCCACCAGAGCACACCCTGCTGGTCACTGAGACGGGCGTTGAGGTTCTCACGGCGAGGAAGCCAGATTCCCCTGGTGGCCCTATACCGATGCCAGAGACGGAAAGCACAACAAATGGCACAACGGAGCCGAAGGCATAGTAGGATAATATAGGATACTGTATTCTGTGAGAGTGAGAAAACAGGTCGAGAGCACGGCAGACACAGGCGACTGTGACCATCAATATTTTTTTTTTTTTTGGAGTTGAGGTTGCTGCCTTTATCGCGAAGCAAGCATTTGTTGTCTGTTGCACGTTAAGTTCCGCTGTCAAACCAAAGGCAAATGGAGAGGTATGGACCATAAGGGAAGATGGGAACTGGTGGAGCATCAATAAAAGAAGTGTTTCCGTGTATCATGCGACGTAATAGTCACCACGAGTATCCATATGTTAAGAAGCTTTGCTTGGCCAGCCGAAGCTTCTTCAATGCCCCGCAATTTTGCCTCTGTAGCTGCCTGCTTACCTTGCACAAAGAACAAAGCCAGCGGCGAAAGCGGCAGAGGGGGTCCCCCCACTTTGCACAGGTGCCTAATACGAGAACGTACGGAGACTGAGTGGCTCGTTCTCCAAACCCGCATGCCCAGGCGGCGGCGGCGGCAGCTGGATTAGTCATCGTCAGCCTCACTAAAAGTTTTTGGTTACTGGAGCTCGTAATATTTGCTTTTAATACCGGGGTGGTTCATTGCTTATTCTTCCCCCCCCTTTCGCGCTGGATGGCCAATTTTCTACTCCAAAGCCACACACACCCGACCTGACCAACGAACCGACCAACCACTACCTTACGAGTATTATCTTGTACTTGCCAACTATCGCCAACTTTTTAGGAGCTCCTCCTTCTTCTGCTTCAGCTGTTCTTTCTGTCCTCGACCGTGCATCATTTCTTATTTTACTCTCACTCGGGCTCGATTTACGAGTCAGCGCTTGGTCCTATTTTTCTGCAGCAAGCGCATCCCGACACGTGAAAAAGAACAATACCAGCTATTGTCAGCTGTAATATTTTTTTTGGCCTTCTTTGAAGTATGTATCAAACCAGCAGCATTTCATTATCAACTGTTTTTCTCTTTCCCTTTTTTGTAATGTCACGGGATGTTTTGTCGCAATGATCTCCGCAAGTCGGCGGCGACCTGGCGCCAAATTCTCTGCCCCGTCGCCCAGCCTCTTCGATTTTTTTTTTTTTCTCTCCGTTCCTCTCCTCTCGCCGTCGGGGTTGACTGAGGCCTGCGAGCTGCCACTTTTTTAAGCCGAGCTAATGCAAAAACCGCAGAGCCTTTTTTTTCATTTTCCCTAGAAGCTTCGACTGTGAACAGCGTTTTGGCCTTGATATCCGTTCTCACCCCAACTCCTTGTCGGTCTCCGGTCGAAATATTCGGGTGACGATCTACTGCACTTGACTTCTTCATACCCCAACCTTGTGGGATTGCTTTTTGTCTTTTTTGTTTAAACTCAACCAGCTCTACCCAAGAGATTGCGCAAAAATGTCTGGAGAGGCGTGGCTCTATCTGTTTGCCGTGTTGATAAACGCGGTGAACCTCTTTCTGCAGGTGTTCTTCACCATTATGTACAGCGACCTAGAGTGGTGAGTTTTGGCTGCTGCTCGTACATTGTCCTTTTGCTCTGGCGTGTTCTTGGTTAAGTTCTAACTTTTTGTCGCGTACAGTGACTACATCAACCCGATTGACCTATGCAACCGACTAAACACCTACATCATTCCCGAGGCTGCCGTGCATGGATTCCTAACGTTCCTCTTTCTCATCAACGGCTACTGGCTTGCTCTCGTTCTGAACGCCCCTCTGCTGGCATGGAATATCAAAAAGTACGCTCTCGTTCTACTCGATGCCTCAACCCGCCGGACCTTCGTTGTTCTGCTTGCTAATGAACTTAAAACAGGATCATCGACAACACGCACATGTTGGATGCGACGGAGATTTTCCGGAAACTGAACATTCACAAGAGGGTATGGGCACCGGGAGTCCTCGCGCGTGCGCTGTGTGCGCTGTGTGCGTCTGGATATTGCATGCTAACTGTCGCTTATAGGAGTCGTTTATCAAGCTCGGCTTCCACCTGGTCATGTTCTTCTTCTACCTGTACAGCATGATTGTGGCTCTTATCAAGGACGAGGGGAATTAGTAAAGCCTCTGCGCGAGACCGGCCAAATCCAGCCTGCGTTGAAGCGCTTTGTGCTCGTATGGCGGTCGATGTCTGTCGGTCGTCCTTCATGGCGAATGATGGGGGCTACATGAAAGCGAGGAAAACGGTTGGCTAGAAAGCTCTTGCTCCTCCAGCCACATGACCATCAGCGGAAAGGGGGGCTTCGGATTGCCTTTTTTTTCGCGCTTGATGTAAAATTTTGCCTTGTTTTTATCTTTTACCATTACCTTTTGACTTGTTTTAGTGTCGTAAATTCTTTCATTCTGGTTCGTTGGTGTTGGAAACTGGGACTTGATGATCAAGATCAACAGCCATACAATGCACATAGGGGGTCTTTTTATATCTCTTGCTAGACAAATACCGCGTTTATGTTCCTTTCGCGTTTTATCTTTCCTTTTTATTGCACGAGACGGATGGCGAAGAGGTTGGGGGTTAGGCGGTGGGCCTGGAATGGGATATGCTGATTTACCTCCGCTCGAGCTGTTCCAACTCTTGCGGGAGTCTACCCTATATGGTCAATATATAATGAGACTGTAACAATGCCAATCTTCTTCCGGGGCAATTAAAATAGCTGCGAGGCCTCCTGGAAGCTGTCTTTGCTGAGAACTCTGTCTCTGCCCTCTGCCTAACAGGCAGTCTGATCACGTGATAAACTTTTATATTTTAAAACCAACACTTTTACGAGTATTTTTTGCAGGCCGGTCGCCACTATTGATGTGATTTCATCCTAGCAAACAGCAAATTCCCACCTCCGTTCACGAGAAGCGCCGCGCCAGGGATTTTGGTTTGTCGTTGCAAGCTTTGGCCGAGAAAATGGCTGGCTTTGGCGAATACCCGCCGAACATGGTGCCGCAAGACGCGCTGGTGGTGCGGGCGCAGGCGAAACCGGAGCATGAAGTGGTGCAGTACTCGGCGGAGAGCTTGTCGCGGCCGGTGTATGGGCCGGCGAATCCGTTCCGACGCAACGACGAGACGCAGAACGGCGGCAAGCGCAAGAACGTGCTGACGGGGACGGCGACGGACATTTATGTGAGCGAGCACGCGTTCCGCAGCAAGCACAGGGCGGTGGAGCGGCGCGGCGGGCCGGAGCGAGAAGTGCTGTCGGGTCAGCAGATCAAGGCGGAGAATGCGCGGGTGCGGGCGCAGCGGGAGGCCAAGGGGCGGGCGACGGTGGCGGATGGCGACGACGCATACGTGGGCCCGTGGGCTAAGTTCAAGCGCAAGGCTGTGTACGTGGACGAGAACGACGAAGACGAGGAGGGGGCAGAGGGAGACGAGGGGGGCGAGGCGGCAGGGGCAGGGGAGGGCTACGGCGACGACGACGACGACGACGATGTGGTGGAGAGCGGAACGGTGGTGCCGGCGCCGAAAGCAGCGCTGGAGCGGAGGAAGGAGCAGGAGGAGCAGGGCACGGAGACGACGCAGTTTATGGGCTCGGAGGAGTACGACTACCAGGGGCGGACGTACATGCACGTGCCGCAGGATCTGGACGTGAATCTGCGCAAGGAGGTGGGCAGCATCACCAACTACATCCCGCGCAAGCTGGTGCACACGTGGAAGAGCCCGACGGGGCAGGCGGTGACGGCGCTGCGGCTCTTTCCGGAGTCGGGCCACCTGCTGCTGAGCGGCAGCGCCGACAGCACGGTGCGGATCTGGAGCGTGTACCACGGGCGCGAGCAGCTGCGGGTGTATGCGGGCCACAACCGGGCGATCACGGACCTGTCGTTCAACCGCGACGGCACCCGCTTCCTCTCGGGCTCGCACGACCGCTGGATCAAGCTGTGGGACACGGAGACGGGCCAGTGCGTCAACCGGTTCCGCACGGGCAAGACGCCGCACTGCGTCGTGTTCAACCCGTCGGCCGAGGCGGCGCACGAGTTCCTGACCGGCATGTCCAACAACAAGATCCTGCAGTGGGACAGCCGCGCCGGCGACAACCAGCCGGTGCAGGACTACGACCACCATCTGGCCGCCGTCAACACCATCACCTTTGTCGACGACAACCGCCGCTTCATGACGACGTCCGACGACAAGTCGCTGCGCGTGTGGGACTACAACATCCCCGTGCCCATCTCGTACACGAGCGAGCCGTGGATGTACCCGATGACGCGCGCGGCGCGCCACCCGTCCGGCAAGTACGTCGCCTACCAGTCCAGCGACAACCAGGTGCTCGTCTACTCGGCGCGCGACCGCTACCGCCAGAACCGCAAAAAGGCCTTCAAGGGCCACAACAATGCCGGCACCGCCATCGGCATCGACATCAGCCCCGACGGCCAGTTCCTCGCCTCGGGCGACACCCAGGGCTTCGTCTGCTTCTTCGACTGGAAGACGTGCAAGATGTACGAGAAGCTGACGGCCGATGCGGCCGGCGGTTCGGTCATGCATGTGCTGTGGCATCCGCAGGAGACGAGCAAGGTCGTCACGGCGGGCATGCAGGGCGACATCAAATTCTGGGACTAGGCCGCCACGGCGAGCATGCAGGGCGATATCACTGGGACTAGGCCGTCACGGCGAGCATGCAGGGCGATATCAAATTCTGGGACTAGGTCGTATGGATGGTGATTCTGTTTTTGGCTTGTCCAGTTAAGCCAGTCTTTGCAAAAGGCGCACTGAAAAAGGCTGGTAGAGAGGCGTTACGGCATCTTCAATTTTGAGCACTAGCACGGGAAACAGAAAAGGAGCATTGCTGGGTTTTCTTAATACATTTGAATGCGCAATACTACTTTTGCAGGCAACAAAGTGATAATTTGACTCCTTTTGCAGGCAATAATTTGTCTGACTCTGCCGGACAAGAACCTCTTCTATTTTATTTCTAGATTTTGGACTTTGTTCCCTACTGAACCCAAGCTCCAAGATTCAAACAAGCCGAAAAGAATAGGACGACAAAAGAAGAGCACCGCAAAAAGGACGACCGAACGGAAGGAAGACAAGGACACGGAAGAGAGGGACAAGGAAGACAAGGGCAAGGAAGACAAGGACAAGGAAGACAAGGACACGGATGACAAGGACACGGACGACAAGGACACGGAAGACAAGGACAAGAAAGACAACGAAAAAACAAAACAGGTATCGAACCAAAGACTCCAGCCACTGTTCCGACCCTTCCTTTTACCGGCAAAAAACGCACGCAAACGCCAGAGGAGGATCACTCGCGCAAAAAGGTGTTGAAGACGTCGCTGCTGGTGCAGTCGACCCAGGGGTAGCCGATCTCCTTGAGATAGCGCTCGAGGTCTGGGACCTCGGGGTCGGGGCAGACGATGCCGGTGAGCACATTGCCAATGTCGCTGCCCTCGTTGCGGTAGTGGAAGAGGCTGATGTTGTACTTGGGGCGCAGGGTGGCGAGGAAGCTGTCGAGGGCGCCGGGGCGCTCGGGGAAGTTGAACATGTAGAGGCGCTCGTGGGGGACGCCGGAGCGGCCGCCGACGAGGTAGCGCACGTGGCGCTTGGCGAGCTCGTCGCCGGAGACGTCGGTGGGGTGCATGTCGCCGCCGGCGGCCTCGGCGATGCGGGCCAGCAGGCTGGCGAGCTCGCGGGCGCGGTGGGGGGCGGGGGCGGCGGAGAGCGAGACGCCGAGCAGGACGTTGGCCTGGGCGGCGGTGGCGTAGCGGTAGCTGAACTCGGTGACGGCGTGGGGCATGACGGCGTCGATGAGCTCGGCAAAGGCGCCGGGGCGCTCGGGGATGCGCACGGCCAGCAGACACTCCTTGCCCTCGCCGAGGGTGGCGCGCTCGGCCACGAAGCGCAGGCGGTCAAAGTTCATGTTGGCGCCGCTGGTGACGGCGACGAGGGTGCGGCGCCGGTCCTCGGACGGGTTCTCGGCCACGTATTTCTTGAGGCCGGCCAGGGCCAGGGCGCCGGCCGGCTCGACGATGGAGCGCGTGTCCTCGAACACGTCCTTGATGGCGGCGCAGATCTCGTCCGTCGACACCTGGATGACGCCGTCGAGCACGTCGCGGCAGATGCGGAACGTCTCCTCGCCCACCGTCTTGACGGCGGCGCCGTCGGCAAACGGGCCCACCTCCGACAGCAGCACGCGGCGGCCGGCGTCCAGCGACTGCGCCATCGCGTTGGCGTCGCGCGCCTCCACGCCGACGATCTTGACGTGCGGCGCAATGCGCTTCACATAGACGCCGATGCCCGCCGCCAGCCCGCCGCCGCCCACGCAGCAGAAGATGGCCTCGAGCCGCTGGATGTTGGTCTGCCGCAGCAGCTCCATGCCGATCGTGCCTTGGCCCGCAATCACGTACGGATCGTCAAACGGCGGGATGTCGATCAGCCCGTCCTGCGCCACCCGCCGCGCGCACTCCTCCTTGGCCGCGTCAAAGTCCGCCCCGTGCAGGACCACGTGGCCGCCCATGCGCGAGACGTTGAGGTGCTTGATGCTCGGCGTCCCCTGCGGCATCACAATCGTCGCCGGGATCTTGAGCTTGCGCGCCGAGTACGCCACCCCCTGCGCGTGGTTGCCGGCCGAGCAGCACACCACGCCGCGCCACGACTCCGCCGGGTCCAGGTGCGCCATCTTGTTGTAGGCCCCGCGCAGCTTGAAGCTGAACACCGGCTGCTCGTCTTCCCGCTTCAGCAACACGTTGCACTCCAGCCGGTTGCTCAGGTTGACCGCCTGGCTCAGCGACGTCTCCTTGCAGACCTCGTACACCCGGGACGTCAGGATCAGGCGAAGGTACTGGGACAGTCAGTGTTGTAGATTTTGAGAGCAAAGCAAGCAAAGAGCAAAACAATCAAAGAGCAAAGCAATCAAAGAACAAAGCAAGCAAAGAGCAAAGAGCAAAGATCAAAGCAAGCAACGAGCAAAGCAAGAAGGAACACGAGCATAACGACGGCACAAAACCAGCAAGAAGCAAGAAAAGCAAGAAGGAAAGCATAAACTCGACGGCACAAAACCAAGACAAACTGCCAGACACATACATCCGGATGGCCATTCGGAAGGATAAACTCGTCGCCCAGCAGCTTCCGCATGCGAGCCATCTTCTCCTCCGACTGTGGCGGCGTGGCTTCCGACAGCGAGAGGCCCGACAAGCTCGGTGTCCGCGACGGCTGTGGTCTGCCGGGGCTCCCATCGCTAGCGCTCTGCGGGCTGCTGCTGTGGCCGTCGACAGCTCCGTTGGCTCCGTTGGCTCCGTTCACAGCTCCAGTGGCCGCTCCATCCACCGCCAGTGGATCGTCTGTTGGAGCAGGCATGATATGCTCGGTATGTTGGACACGGCGACGTATTCCCGGGTTCACACTCTCTCCGCTCGAAACGAAAACAGGAGAAAAAGAGCGAGCATGAAGCGTGAAAAAAAAAAAAAAAAATAGAGAACCAATTCACCGCCGTTATTTTCTTCCAGTGCTTTTCTCGAGCAAGAGCGATAACGGCCCAGGAAAAAAAAACTAGTGGGGTCCTTTTTGTGGGCCTTCAAGGACCCTGGTGACAAGGAAAGTTGACTCTGTATCCATACTCATGTCGTAAACTCCTCCATATTGCCATTTTGATCAACTCTCTCATACGGCAGTCACACTCAGACGGTAAAGAGAGTAAAAACCGAGAGCAAGTAACTGGAGACAAAAAACCGCAACACTTTTTGGCAGTGCCTGAAGGCCGCCGAATGCTGTAGCACTCAGCTGTAATACCTCGTTAGGAGACTGACGTGTCGTGTTAGTCATCAATCTAATCTTATCGCTCGGAACAGCTCTCGCCCCAGCAACATGCCAAGGGGGGCCAAGCTATGCTGCGTAACAGGTGGGTGACATTGCCGCATACTCCGTGCTGCTGCTGGCGGCATTCATCCCCGTATTCTTACTTACTCGTATTGCGCATTCCTGCAAACGCCAGCGCTCGTTGTCTCTCTTTTTTTTTCGTTTCATTTTTGTCTTCTCTCGCCAAGCTTTTTATTGTTATTTTTTTGTTCTCTGCCATTTTTTTCGTCTTGCAGTGTATTTGTCTATTGGTCCCCATTCTATCTGTCCTGGCCTTTTCTTTTTGGGGGGGGCAACTTGGCTTGCTTTTCGGGACATTTTGCAATTTTGTCTTCCGAGAGATCCTGGCCTTCCGGCCACCTTTCTTTTCGGCCACCTTTCTTTTCGGCCGCACTCATTGCCATCTGACTACCACACCGGTGTCTGTCGACAGCGGACCAACCGGCCGGAAAGACCGATTGACGGTTGGGGTGCCGAGTCCCACGCTGGGACATCAGGCAAGGGCCGGAATAAAAAGCGAGAAACAGAGTTAAAGAGAAAAAAAAGACAACAACGAAAGAAAAGCGAATGAAACGAAGACCAGAACAAAAAAAGACGAAATAACAAACGACCAGGGCGAAAGGAAGGACGCAGAAAAGGGAGCATAAAGAGAGGGAAAAAAAGAAAAAAAAAAAAAGACAAGGAGACCAGACAAAAGAAGAAACGATTCAGTCATGGCGCGGTGGATGTCCAAGATGCTGGCCGTGTTGGCGCTGACCCTGTGGACAGCCACAGTGGCACACGCCTTCGAAGAGAGATTGGTTCGTTGCGCTTTTCGTTGTTGTGTCCGACGTCTTTTTCATACTGGCACCAATCGAACGTGACGGCTAACCACATTTTTTTTTCCGGCAGGACCAATCTGATGAGAACCGACAGCGATGCACCGGTGCGTGGATGTCCCTACGGGCTTGGACCGTACTCCGACCCGTCTTTTGAGTATTGGGGCGACCCAATGCGACGTGACGAGGAAGAGCCGACAGCTAACAGTCTTTTTTTTTTTCTGGCGCAGGCATGTACGGCAAAGCCTCCTGGGGCGGCCCTGTCGATCCGTTCATCCTCGTGCGCTTCGACAAGTACACCGGAACGGTCGACCCGGTTGTCAGCTTGCTTATTTTTGAGTGGAAGGACGAGGGCTTCATTGGCATCAAGCCAGACCCAGAGAAGGATGTATGTGCTGTCTGCGGAGCGAGATTTGTGGTGTCTCTCTCTGACTTCTGACTTCTGACTTCTGACTTCTCCGACTTCTTAGAAAATGCTCATCTGCGAGCCGCAGTACGTGCCCTACGGTTATTGCAACGCCACGGAGCTGGGCGAGTTTTTGCTCCAGCCCAACGCGACGGACCTCTCGCAGAATCTGATCTACACCAAGGCTGTGCACCTCAAGGACGCCGCGCCCATCAACTATGCCGTCAAGAAGACGGGCTACTACTGCGTGGTGACGGCGGCCTTTGGCGCCGCCGAGTACGGCGCCGTTGTGGAGTTCCGCAACGCCTATGGCGAGCTGCCGGCCACGCAGATCCCCAAGCTGCCCTTCTACGGCGGCATCACCATTCTGTATGCGCTCGTGGTCGTCTTCTGGGGCTTCTTGTACTACCAACACCGCGCCGACATCTTGCCCGTGCAGAACTACATCACCGCCATTCTCGTCTTCCTCGTCATCGAGATGCTGATGACCTGGGGCTTTTACGACTACCTGAACCGCAACGGCTCGAACCTGGGCGCTAAGGTCCTCCTGGTGACCGTGGCCGTGCTCAACGCCTTCCGCAATTCCTTCTCCTTTTTCCTCCTGCTGATTGTGTGCATGGGCTACGGCGTCGTCAAGGCCACCCTCGGTCGCACCATGGTGTGGGTGCGCTGGCTGGCCATTGCCCACTTTGTCTTTGGCCTGGTCTACGCGATTACTAGTCTTGTCGTCTCGCCCGACAGCGCTGGTGAGTCCATCTTCCTTTCGTTGGCTGCTCTTTGGCTGCTCTTTGGCTGCTCTTTGGCTGTCCTTTGGCTGATCTTTCGCGACTAATGAGAATAGGCCCCTATGTTTTGTTGATCATCCTCCCTCTGGCCGGCACGTTGACGGCATTCTATGTCTGGACGCTCAACTCTCTCAACTTCACGCTCAAGGATCTGCGCGAACGCAAGCAGCATGCGAAGGAGACCATGTATAAGAAGCTGTGGTGGTGCATCCTGGTCAGCATCCTTGTCATCTTCTCCTTTTTCTTCTTCAACAGCTTTTCGTTTGCCTCGGCCAGCGACCCGGATTTTGTGCCGTTCCACTGGAAGACCCGCTGGTTCATTCTCGATGGCTGGCTCAACCTGGTCTACTTTGCCGACGTCGCCTGGATCGCCTACGTGTGGCGGCCGACGGCCAACAACCGCCGCTTTGCCATGAGCGACGAAATTGCCCAGGACGACGACGGCACGTTTGAAATCTCCAACATGGACATTGGCGTGCCCGACGATTTTGACGACGATAACAACCGCGACGACGACGACGACGACGACGACAGCGATTTCGGCAAAGCCGGCCGCGACCGCACCGGCGCCGCCGGCGCCGAAGAGGCCAACATTGGCTCTGCGACGAACCCGTTGTCGGCCTCGGCACCCGCGGGTGGTGGTGGTGCGGCATCGGCGAGCGGGACCAGCAGCACCCGGCCGGCCCAGGCACCCAAACCCGTGCCCCAGGCTGGACTGCGGTCCTCGTCACAACGCTCGCAGCCGGCTTCGGCAGCAACAGCGGCGGGCGCATCGTCGTCGTCCCGCGATTCGCTCGACGGCGAGACCATCTTTGCCGTGGGCGACGACGACGACAAGTTTTCGGATGCGGAGGAGGGCTCGGGCGAAGAGTCCGGCCTGGTGCGCAACAAGAAGTAAATGGTGCAGAGTGCAGGAGAGCGGGGGAAAGTTGACAAAAAAAAAGGAGAGAGGACGGCTTGTATTACTGTGTGGCCTTGTTGGTGTGGTTGGTGCCATGCCAGGTCGATGGCTGTTGTGCTGCCCTGCCATGGCCCATTTCTGGGTCCTGCGGTGTTCTATATATTATATGTATGCTTGCTCTTTGAATATGCTTCTTGTACCATTCTCACGTTCACGAGTGCCACGGAAAAAAATGGGGCGGCTGGGGGAGGGCAGTTGGGGGAAGCTCATAAGGTGACAAGCTGTAAAGAAGATAGAGCTCATAATGTGACAGGCTGTAAAAGAGGATACAATCCCGACTGGGAGCATTGTTTGTTTTAATTTGTTCTTTGGTCATTGTTTAAGGCCTATTTTTTGCTACTGTTGTCAGCTTTGTGTTGTGTTCTGCATCTTTTTTTTGTTGCTTTTTGTTCCATGGCCCGATCGTATGAAATTCAAGCCACGAAAAAAAAAGAAAAGAAAAGACAGGAACCCAGGGGTCTCAGCCCTTGTCACTGCACCACGTCGCCACCAAAACCGACGGGTCGCCGACGGCCACCATTTTCCGGCACAATGGCGAGGGCCTTGTAGACCTTGCCCATGCCGTTGGGGCCGCGGTCGACCAGTCGTTTCCAGGAGCGCTCAATGTCGGCGGCGGTGGTTGTTGTGCTGCTCGAGCTCGAGCTGGAGCTGGAGCTGGCGCTGGCGCTGGCGCTGGCGCTGGCACGACGGCTTTTCGCGGCCAAGGCTTCGGCGCGTTCGCGGATGCCCATGCTGAGCAAAAAGTCAGCCTGTTCGACGGGCCCGTGGACCTCGACGCCGTGGCTTGCGCGGGTGGCGGCCTCGACGATGGCGCCAAAGTCGACGTCGGCGCTGATGTCGGTGCGGCCGGGCTCGGCAAACGGGCTGACCAGCTGGTGGTTGCGGATGCCGCGGAGCGAGTTGACGGGCACGGAGCCGTCGCCGGGGCCGTAGTCGAGGATGAGGGCGGCGCCGGCGGGCCGCGGCCTGGGCGAGCCGAGCGGGCCGCCGATGCGCTCGGCAAAGTCGGCCGCATACAGGGCCGCGTCGGGACACAGCTCGATGACGGCGCCGGGAAAGGCCAGCAGGGCACGGTAGCGCGGCGACAGGTCCGGCAGGTAGCGCGAGTGGCGCGTGGCGCCCGGCGCGAGCGTCAGCTGGAAATCCGGCACCGGCGCGGCGTCGGACTGGCGCTGCGACCGCGGCGTGCGCAGGCTGTCGTGGGTGGAGCCGGGCGGCGTCGGCGTGACAACCATCTCTCGCCACTGCAGAGTTTGTTGGGGGACTGGCGAGGAGGCCGCAGCTCGGGACGTGGACGGGGACGATGGTGGGGACGATGACGAGGAGGATGACGATGATGGTGACGAGGACGAAGAGGACGGTGCCGGAGAAGAAAAGGACGTCTTTGGTGGAGACGGCGCAGGCACGGACTGGAAGACGTGGATGGGGAGAGCATCGAAAAACTCATGGGCGACAATAAAGGGCATATTGTTTGGGTCTGGCTGTCACATTAGCAGAATGGTCGGGGAAGAAGAACAAAGACGCCCAAAAACGACGCACTCTTTGGGATGGACTGGATGGTCTCGGACCACACAATGGGCAAGCCGCCATGCTTGCTGGTGCTGTGGTAGCCCGTCTTGGACTCGGTCACGGCCGCGTCGGGACCGCAGAGCAGCGTCTTTTGCGCCTTGCGGAGCTGCTCGCTGGCTTCGACCAGGTAGACCGCCTCGACGCTGCGGGCCAGCCCGAAATGACGAATGGTCTGGAGAGACAGTCAGAGGGCAAGGCAAGAGACAGAGGGCAAGGAAAAAACCGGTGCTTTGCAAAGGCAGACGGACAGACAGAGGGTAAGGCAGGGCCGGTGCTTTGCAAAGGTAGACGGACAGACAGACGCCAGCCAGCCAGAAAGAAAAAAGAACGACGCCCCCCCCAAAGCTCGCGGGAATGTCAACATACCCGCAAGATATCGTCCATCAGCGTGCCGCGGCCCGGGCCGACCTCGATCAGCTCAACGCCGCGCGACGGCCGGCCCTGGGCCATCCATTCGGCCACAAACCAGATGCCGACCAGCTCGCCAAAGACTTGAGAGACCTCGGGCGATGTGACAAAGTCGCCCGTGCGGCCAAACGGGTCGCGGCCGGTGGCCTCGTCCAGAGCGCCGCCGGTGTAGTAGCCGCCGAGGTCGGAGGTCAGGCACATGCGCATGTAACTTGCCAGGGGGATGGGACCGGTGGCCTGGGCGTGTCAGTTTGTCAAGAGGCAAGGTAGAATAGAACAAACAGAGAGAGAGAGAGAGAGAGAGAGAGACAGAAAACAGAATGACGACAACCCACAGTGATTGCTTCAGCCAGCTGCTTTGCAAGAGGTGTGGACCACTTTCTCTGGCCCGCATCGCTGTTCTGCCAAACAGGAGGCGACGAAGAAAAGCGGCGGCCAAGCGCGAGAGACCGTCTCAGAGGCCCTCTGGAGCTCTTCAGCGGCCGGGGCAAACCTCCGCAGCAAGCTCGCGAAAACAGCGGCCGATCACACAAGAGCGGCCGCAAGGCCGCAGACCGTGGCTGGCAGAGCGATGCCATGGTTCTAGATCCGCAATTGATCGGGACCGGACGGGGGACATTGCCAAAAATTGCGGCCCGTGTCGACATTTCAGCGTCATATCAGAGCTTCATTTTCAGTGCGAGGAAAATCTGGGCCGAACCATGGCCAAAACGTTTAGGCGGCATTACGGCGCTGCAGCAAGTCACGTGAGTTGCCATTTCAGCGCTCGCCAGGCCTCGACAGGTCGTGTAACACAACGTTCGTCGCACGACGTACTTGGATCATCCATGGACCAGCCTTGTTGCATTTGCCGCGCAGCGGCTGTCTTGGTTTAGTCTGTAGAGATCTGGCAGCCAGACGACAATGAGCAATGAGCGGGTCAAGCCGGCGAGGCTGTCGTCCATGGGACCCCAGCCAAGCTGGCACAGTCCGTGCTCAGAAAGAAACACTGTAGTCTATTGTATGTGGCATGGTGGAGCCCAGACTAAATAATAGATTCTTCCTTAATAATTGAAAATTGTAGCATTTGTTTCAACGCTATCACCAAAACTATCCGATATGGTGTAATGGTTAACATCTGACGTTTTCACCGTCGAGCTCGGGGTTCGATTCCCCGTATCGGAGTTTTTTTTGTCAGGACAAACATTTTTGTTTCTGCATGCGACCAAATTACAACGAATTCCCTTATTCTTTTTTTTGTTTTATTACATTTCTTTTCCTTTTTTTATTTAGCTGTTTCGTTCTTTTTATGAATTTACCATTTTGCCGGCTACAAGACTGCCGTGTCGTTGTGTCTGATATAGACAGGTTTATGCCAATATAAAAGTCTATATTACTGTTCCAGTGTGCCCCAAGTCTCGTCTGTCAAAAAATAGCAATGGCGTTTGGCGGGCTGGCCACGCCGCCCGGCACTTTGAGCGGCACGCTGGTGACAAAAAAGGACCAGCGGCCCAGGGCGCGGCACTTGGCGGCCAGGGCTTCGAGATCGAACATCTCGCCAATGGGCACGCCCCAGCCGGCGAGCAGCCACTGGTGCAGCAGCCCGCCGCCCTGCATGTCGGCTTCCCAGGGGCAGCCGTGCCAGACGCCGCCGGGCTTTGTGTGCGGGCCGGCCGTGGGCGCCTGCTCGAAGCTGGGCGCATCGCCGGCGACGGCGGCAAAGTTGCGGTCCCACAGCCAGCGCGCCATGTCGACGGTGGGCGACAAGCCGAGATAGTCGGCCGAGGGCCGCTCGGCATGGGCGATCTGCTCGGCCGGCGTGAGCCGGTTGTAGGCGGCGGTGAAGCCGCTGCGCACAAAGAGAATGTCGGCCGGCTGCAGCGTCAGGCCGGGCTGGTCGGCGATGACGCGCTGGAGCTCGTCCAGAGAGATGGCGGTGGAGCGGAAGGGGTCGAGCGGCAGGCCGTGCTTCTCGCAGTAGCCGGCATAGTCCAGAAGCACGCCGCGGCCCACGATGCCTCCGTTTTCAACCCAGGCTGGCTGGCAGTCAGACGCAAAGTGTACAGAGACGCTGGCAGAACAGAAAAACAACAGACGGGGTAGGAGCTGGAGGAACAGAAAAAAACAGACGGGGTAGGAGCTGGGGAAACAGAAGAACAACAGACGGGGTAGGAGACCATGGCAACCACATGGGAGACACATCAACATTCAACACATCAACATTCAACACACAACACACAACACACAACACACAACACACAACACACAACACACAACACACAACACACAACACACAACACACAACACACAACACACGCAGACGAAAAACCCACCGTCAATCCCAATCACGCCTGGGTCGTCCATCTGCTCGGCGACAACGCCGCCGTAGAACTGGCGCGCCTGCGCATAGCCGTAGTGGCGGAATCCGTCCCACTGGCTCGAGCACTGCGTGTTGAAGTCGAGATGGTCGTCGTGGATGGGGCGCGGCCGGCCGGCGGCGTCGGTGAAGACGGTGCGCCGCGCCCGGAACGCCGGCCGGCCAAAGCTGGGCTGCGACGGCTTCGTCAGCGGCCAGTCCAGCGACACCCGCTCGCCCGAGCGGATCTCCTGCGCGGCCGCGGCCGCAACCCTGGCCGGCGTCAGCATGTTCAGCGCGCCCAGCGCATCGTTTGGGCCGTAGAGGCCCCATGCGTTGCCAGGCGGCCCGGCCGGGTCCAGCGGAAGGCTGTCAAACGCCGGTCGCTCAGGGAGAGCCATGGCTGTGTGGAGAAATGCTTTGGTCTTTTTTTTGAGAGGCGGTAGGGACCTGGCTTTTGGTTTTAGATCATTGAAGGGCTCGCAATGCAGTGACCTTTCAATCCGGCCATTATGCAGGGGCGTAACGCAGTGTGGTTTGTGAGTCTCGGAAGTCTAGAGGTGCTAGCTGGGTCTGCATGGCTGTCTGGTTGGAGTGTCTGCCTTAGGACGTATCCCTACTCGTATTTGGTCGGGACTTTTCAGCCATGGCAGTCCTTCCATCCGTTGGGCCGTGTCGAGGCGGGACTTTAACCCCGCAGAGACGACCTGGGAACTGCCGCTGTAGTTCATACTGCCATCGCTTCCTCGGACCGAAATATGCCGACCAGGCTCGCCTTTCTGGCATTCTCCCACACACAGTTGCGCTGGCGATCGCAGATTGTGCTGTTGCACTTTTGTTGTGCAAGTTTCATACAGTCATGTAATTCAATTTACTCTTCACAGGCAACAAGGATTCAATGGCACAGATAAAACACTTTTAAACTTCCGACTCTGGTTTGCCAGGAAAACACCTTTTATGCAGAATTATAAATAAACTATGTAGCACTTCGCCCCCCTCCTCCCTCCCCATTTACTTGGCCTTCTCGGCCTCTGTCTGCTTCGTATTCGACGCCCTATTTGCTGTCCGCCTGAGCCTTGGCAATGGCTGGGCGTGCTTGGATACGGCCGAGCCAGGCGCTGAGTGCGGGAAACTCTGTGTCGACGTTGATCTTGTCGCCAAAGCGCGCGGCCACGATGCCATACCACGGGACAAACGACGCGTCGACATAGCTGTAGCGGCCGCCGACGAGATACGGCTTGTCTTTGAGGACGGTGTCGAGCACGCCGGAGACGCGGCGGATCTCGTTGACGTAGCGGTCCACCGCGCTCGGCAGCTTCTCGGGGTGGTAGATGCTGAACCAGGCGGCCTGGCCAAAGTACGGGCCCTGGCCGGACGCCTGGAAGAACAGCCACTGGATCGCCTCAAAGTGCTCCTTCGAGCCCGGCTCAAAGCTGATGGCGCGCTTCTTGTCGTAGGTCGAGACGAGGTATTCGAGGATGGCGCAGGACTCCCACAGCGTCGTGCCCGTGTTGGGGTCCTCAATGGCCGGCACGCGGCCGTTGGGGTTCAGGGCCAAGAAGGCCGGCTTCTTCACATCGGCGAGATCCATCTTCTCGTGCTTGTACGGGAGGCCGAGCTCCTCGAGCACCATGGCCACCTTGGCCGGGTTGGGGGCGCTCTGGTGGCCCCAGAGAGTGATTGGCTTCAGAGACATGGTTTTTTGCTGAGACTGGTGCTTGTTGGGAGTATTATTACTCGGACAGACGACGGCTGAAGATGTGGATGAGTCGGATGCAGAAACTTGGAGAGTGTTATCCCATCCCAGATCCCAGGTCGCCTACGTCCCCTTCCTTTAAGTACTCCGGAGCAGGCCCCTGTCGCCGGGCAATCATGACCTCATCATTCCATAGCCCGATACATACGACAGCGATCACAATCAGTAATCATTATTATAAATTTCCAACTGTAAAAAACAGTAAAAAAAGGAAAGCACCAGGAAGCTTTGCATAGCCGGGATTTGCTAACCCGGCGATGTTTGTCAGCCCGGCGGAACCAGTTATACCGGCGAGGCCGTATGAAAGTGCGGCCGGCATGCTGGAAATATCATGTCAGTGCCCACATGGAGTGAATTGCATATTTCATAGTTAGTGAACATGGTGTCTCGATGCCTATTACTCATCACGGATGTTTGTTGGGTCCCTTTGTTGTCATTGACCTAGTAGGGAAAGCACGAGAAAGCTCGTATAGCCGGGATTTGGCAATCCCGAGACGGTTTGTCAGCCCGGCAGAACCAGTTATACCGGCGAGGCCGTATGAAAGTGCGGCCGGCATGCCGAAATACCAAACCTGTATCACATGAAGTGAACTGCATTTTGTATAGTAGGCATAAGGCTGTGAAATGTGAACATGGTGTCTCGATGCCTATTATTGTTCATCACGGACCTTTTGCTGACGTCGGCCATGGCTGTGGTAAGCAGTTTGCTGTGTCAAAGTCTGGAGCTGCCGCAGCTGCTCCCAAAACGTATGGCTTTCGCTATCATGTTCAAGATCCATACACGCGCTTTTCTATAACAATGGTACAGCTGTGAGGGCAAACGGTCTGAGGACCTATTGACCAATCAAGAGTGTACACATCAAATGCATGCAGCGGGGCATGGTCTTGGCCATGAGCCCATCTACCTCTTGGCGCAGGCTGGCCCAGACCGGCTCAGCCGAGAGAGTGCAAACGCCTTTGACACGGATGCGGATTGGTGGACGACTGTAGTGGTATTAAAGCCAAACGAGAGAAGAGGCATGGCCGACGACGGATCGGCATGGATCACTCTAGTCTATATACAAACGAAAAAAAGAGACAGGAAACCAAAGAAACAAGCCAAAGAAGCCAAGAAGTTAAACAAGCCAAACAAGCCAAACAAGCCAAACAAGCCAAACAAGCCAAAAAGCGACAGCAAACACAACCCCCGACTTGCAGGTCCTAGTGCTTGGGCGGCGCCTCTTCGAGCGCGTCGCCCAGCACCAGGGCCGCCGTGCATTGCAGCGCAAAGCCGAAGCTCTGGGCATACCAGCCCGGGCCCCAGTGGCTCAGCTCGAGGTTGTGGGGCGCGGCGGGCAGGATGCTGGTGTCGACGCGGGCGCTCTTGGGAAAGGCGGCGGCAAAGTCGCGCAGGGCGTCGGCGGTGGCGTACCAGTAGTGGTCGCGGCCGGCGAGGGCGAGCAGGACGGGGACGGCGACGTGGGCGCCCCAGCGGTCGCGCCAGGTGGCCAGCCAGGGCACGCGCAGCGACGCGATCTCGGCAAAGGGCATGGGGCTGTCGAGGCGGTCGCCCTGGGCGTAGACGTCGGCAGCGGCGGTGCCCGGCAGCAGCAGCGTGCTGTCCTTGACGGCGACGGGGATGTGGATGTGGGACGGCGGCGGGTCGGGCTGCGGGCCGTGGCCGCCGGTCGGCTTGAGCTGGGTGCCGAAGCCGGAGATGACGAGGCCGGCCAGGGGGTAGGCGGCGGCTTGATCCGACGCCGCCTCGGCGTCCTGGGCGTGCAGGGCGGCCGCCACGATGGCCCCGGTGGCGCCGAAGCTGTGGGTGTGCAGCACGACGCCGCTGCAGCCGGCCGGCACGCCGAACTCGGCCCACAGCGCCGGCAGGATGAGCCGGTGCAGCCGGGTGCCCCACAGCTCGGAAAAGTCGGAGCCCGCAGGCACGGGCGTCACCGGCGCCGTCTCGCCGTAGCCGGGGCGGTCAATGGCCACGAACGGGACAGCGAGGCCGCGGCTGACCACGCTCGCCGACGTGGCCGGCGTCGCGTCAAAGTAGCTGCTCGTGTAGGTGCCGCCGTGCACGCCGACCACCAGAGGGCAGTACGTCGGCTGCCCGGCGGCGCTGGCTGCTGCCGTGCGCCGTCCCGAGACGACGGTGCCGTCGGGCAGGCTGAGCTTGAACGGCTCCATGGTGCTGGGGAATGCAATGGCGGGGAACAAAACGCTGGGAAACAAAATGAGGCAGCTCGCAGCGATCCAATAATATAATTTCGAGAGACGTCTCGCAGAGTCGTGCAGATTCTGGGAAAGCTGCAGGTCCTTACAGACGGGAGTCTGGCTGACCCCGCGCGACGGCAGCTGCGAGAACACTGCGGTGGCACTGCGAGTACGTACGAGGTATACGGGTACTGCGTACGAGTATGGATATTATCACTGCGTACGACGTCTTCCATAGAGCCGCTCTGTCGGGGTTTGCACCATTCTGCACCATTCTGCTCCATTCTCTGCCCCATTCGGCAGCACTGGTCTCCAAACTAGCGAGTCTAGCCATTCCACTTGGTCGGAGTACTCGTACGAGCACTGCGTATCATTCGCTGTCATGGTGGGTGGCTCTTGGCTGGGGGCCCAAAGCATTTTTCCTGGTTATTGCACGGGCTGGCGCGGTAACCACCCCAGCTTTGCCCAATGCATCCAAGCCCGTCCGCGACGTAGCATCTTGGCCCACTGGGCCCAATGGACTGGCCCTAATCGTCCTACTTCTGCAAAGTCGAATGCTGTCGAGAGCACTTTTTTGCTGTCCTAGTTCTTCGCTAGTTGGCCCACAGACTGGCCTCCTGTGGCATCACGTGACATACCAGCACCGGAAGCCCGCAAGTAGTAACGCGAGCGAGAGTGCAAAGTATTGGTCGAGACTAGGCGACGATGCTGACCAGTGAAGAAGCTTTCTTCTGTGTGAAGAACAGTCCCCTTAGTCAAAGAGCTCGAAGCTGAGAGCAGGGTTGTGAATTTTTGACTGGTGGTTTTGCTGCCGGCTGGTTCCCGGGCACGATGTCTTCCGAAAGATACTCCGTACGTTGTATGGAGATGTACGGAGTACTCCGTACGGTGCGAGTACTCCGTATGACTACTCCGTGCTCCTTCTCGTACTCCTAACCCCCACACGCCGCCCTAAACCTGTTTCGGGCTGCACCGGTCTCGGCTGACACATTTCAACCACAGGATGGAACGGCTCCCTAACCCAAAAGCGACGTCTGTGCGTCCGCCCGACTTTTTTCGATATATCAGCTAACCCCCCTTCCTTCCGCTCCTCTGCGGGCGTAGACAGTTTTAAGGCATATTACGAGTACTCGTACGAGTACTGCTCTCATCCCCCGGATCCTGTTTTTTTTTTGACGGTCTTTTTCGCCGTCGTAGACCATCTTTTGCGCAAGACTGGTTCGGGCAGCCCCTCCACGGGAATAGTAACGATTCCTCGGACGATCACGTGGGCCAGAACCCAGACTACGAGTAAAGGATAGGGCAGGATTATGACCGCGCCGTTTCTGGGGACCCGGCCTCCGCTCTGCTAGTTTTCGCTAGTTTCGCAGTCCTGTCCAGTTTATTTCCCCCCTCCCCCCCCTCCCCCCCCCTTAGTCAACGTCGCTCGGAATCCCAATGGCCGAACCGGAGAAGAAGGCCGGTTCTCCGCCGCCCGGAGAGGCAGAGGCCTCGCAGGTGGCCGGGGCTTCTGCTGGTGAAGCAGCCCCTGTCTCGTCAGTCAGTTCTGTTCCTGTTTCCGCAGCCGTCGAGGCCGTCGAGGCCGCCGAGCCCGCCGAGCCCAAAGAGTCTGCCGCTGCCAGCGATGTGCCCGCGGTCGCCAAGTCCGAGGAGGCTGCTGCTGTCGGAGCCGAAGCTGCAGACGAAACGACGACGACATCTGGCCCGCCGGCCGTGGCTTCTTCGGCCGCTGAACCGCCGGCCGAAGCCGCAGCCGCACCCACAGCCGCACCCACAGCCACAGCCGCAGCTGCACCGGAACCGGCTCCGGCTCCGGCACCGGCACCGGCACACGACGTGCACCACATTGTTGCCGACGACGAGCTGGACGAGGGCATCGACAGCGACGGGGCGTCGGTGGCGTCGACATCTCTGGCGTCGAGCGTGCGCGACTACCAGTTCGAAAACAGCCGGCGCTACCACAACTACCGGCAGGGCCTCTACCAGTTCCCCAACGACGAGCCCGAGCAGGAGCGCGAAGACATGAAGCACATGGTGGCCGTGCATCTGCTGGGCGGCAAGCTGCACCGGGCGCCGCTGGAGAGCCCGCAGCGCATTCTCGACATTGGCACGGGCACGGGCATCTGGGCCATTGACAGTATGTCGTGTTTTCTTTTTCGTCTTTGTTTTTCGTCTTGGTTTTTCGTCTTTGTTTTTTTTTGTTCTCTCTCTCTCTCTCTCTCTGACTGACTCCCCAGCCGGCGACGAGTATCCCGAAGCCGAGGTGATCGGCGTGGACCTGAGCCCCATCCAGCCGTCGTGGGTTCCGCCAAACGTGCGGTTCTATGTGGAAAACTCGGAGGAGGACTGGATGCACGAGGACAACTCGTTTGATTTTATCCACCTGCGCAACATGTCGACGGCCATCAAGAACTGGCCGAAGCTGTTTGAGCGGGCTTTCCGGTGCGTCTCGTTGCAGACGGCAGGCAGGCTGCACTCGCCCACCCACTAACACCCACTAACTTCTGCTAGGGCGCTCAAGCCGGGCGGCTGGATCGAGCTGCCCGAGTTCCGGTGGGAGTACGGCTGCGACGACGGCACCATGCATCCCGACTACATGCCGCCCAAGATGGTGGCCAACATCCGCGACGGGCTGGCCAAGTTCGGCTTCGACATGCACGCGTCGCGCGGCAATGCCGAGCGGCTGGCCGAGGCCGGCTTTGTGGATGTGCGCCACGAGGTCAAAAAGGTGCCGGTGGGGCCGTGGCCCAAGGACCCGATCCTCAAGACCATCGGCCTCTACAACCGCAGCGTCATCTACGACGGCCTGCACGCCATCACCATCGGGCCGTACACGCGCGGGCTCGGCTGGACGCCCGAGGAGGTCGAGCTGTTTCTCGTCAAGGTGCGCCGCGACCTGCTCGACACCTCGGTCCATTCCTACGTCTACTTCCACTCGCTGTGTGGACAGAAGCCGGTGTCGGCCTGAGCGGTGGGGGTGGACTGGGCAGCCTTATAGAGGCATGTTTCCACGCAGCCTCACATGACGTCACGAGATGGTTTAGTCCCAGGATTTGCGGACTGCAGGATCAAGTAGCAGAAAAGTCAATGAGTATATATGATGTCTAGTTTTTTGCCGCTGTAGCTGGCGAGTAGTCAGAATGAGATGATGTTTAACAGACGCTCCCAAGACGAGCTGACGGAAAATTCAGACGAGCTTCAAATTCAGACGAGCTTCAAATTCAGACGAGCTTCAAATTCAGACGAGCTTGACGAAATACAGAAAGAAGAGGATTCATCAGGGAGCAGCCATGCCGACAGGCTGCTGAGCAATCTGGCAATATCAAAGAGGCCCAAACATAGCGAAGAAAGTAGCACTTAATCCTGCCCAATAGCAGCCCTGGCCCCCAGACAGCAACACTTAATCCTGCCCAATAGCAGCCCTGCCCAGACCACCTAATCCCCAGTCACATACCGCGCAAACGCAAGCCATTCGCAGTCTGGGCCGCCGCAGTCCACCTGGCAGGCCACGCACAGCGCCCAGGCATCGTCGGCCGCGACGGTGCTGCTCCGGGCCCGGAGGGCGGGGCTCTCCAGAGCGGCCAGCAGGCCCTGCAAATTCTCGGCGTCACGTGCCTGCTGGGCCAGCACGTGAACCTGTGCGACGGCGGCGGAGTCGGCCTCGGCCGCGGGGGCATCCGGCTCGCCGACGACACTCGGCCCGAGACCGGCGTCGTATGCAGCCTCGCGCCTGCGCTGGCGGCGGCGACAGGCGTGCAGCAGAGCCTCTGGCAGGGCGGCGGGAGCAGCAGTCCCGTTTTCTGGCGAAGACGGCGACGACGGCGAAGACGGCGCGTGCAGCAGCCGCCGCAGCTGGAAGAGGCCGGTCAGCAGGGCGTCGGCGGGCGGCGCAGCGCCAAAGGTGGCGCGCAGCGCTTCTACCATGGGCGGATGGAGCGGGAAGCGGCGGCGGACGCGGCGCTCGAGGTAGCGGTGGTGGATCTGGACAAAGAGGAAGCCGGAGCGGCCATAGTGCACGAGGATCTCGGGAGCGCCGGTGAAGACGAGATCGTCGACGAGGTCGAGATACAGCGAGTGGTAGGCGATGCGGCGCTGGCGGACCAGGGCAGCCTGGCGGGCCTTGGCCGTGTCCGTCTCTGTGGTCGTCTCTGTGGTCGCCGTCGCCGCCCCGGCTGCCTTGGTCGGCATGTGGTTGTCCTGCTCGTAGATTTGCATGGCCGACTTGCACAGGTCCATGGAGATGGCATCGCAGATGGCGCTGTCGTACAGCCAGCGGCGCGGCAGCGGACGGCTGCTGTTGTTGCTGCTGCTGCCGCCCATGTGCACCACCGCAACGGCGCAGCCGGACGTGTTGGCCGTGTGCATCCGGTACACCGTGCTGTCCCACACGCCGGCGCCGCGGCTCATGGCGTCGTGCACCGACGTGGCGCGTCCGTGGTCGATCTTCTCGACGTACTGGAACACGTACTGCCTCACCATGCTGAGAATGCACAGCGGCGCGTCCGAGCCCCAGCCGAGCCCGTCCAGCGCTCCGGCCAGGTCCCGGCCCGTCCAGCCGTACAGCCGGAAGCGCTGGCTCAGCAGATCCAGCGGCGGCACGCAAATGTCGTCGCAGATGGTCGAAAAGGCCACGTAGAAGACCGCTGCCGGAATCTCCGCGTACCGCGCTCCCACCCACGTCGCCGCCCACTGCAGCGTGTCCCGACAGGCCGCCTCCACCGACTGCCGTGCGCTGCTGTCCTGCTTCTTGCTCCAGTCGCTGTAGTCGCAGAAGCCAAGACCACCACCACCACCACCACCATCACCGGCCCCGTCACCGGCCCCGTCGCCGCTGCCCAGCACCGCATCCACCCGTCCCAGGGCCGCCTCCACGAGGTCCCAGATGTTCACCTCGTGCGTCGTGCTCGTGCCCGCTGCATATCCGTCGCCACCCATCAGCGTGAAGAGATGGGCCGTCTCCTTGTTGTACCGGGACCGCACCGCCGTCGGCGCGTTCGTCTCTGCGGCCGCCATCTTCTCCGGCCGCGGATAATGCACAAAGGTGCAGGACGTGTCCCGCACACAGCCCGGGCCGCACCACATGTCGTGGGCGGCGTTCATCAGCGCGCCATACGTTTTCTTCGTCGCCAGCTCGTCAAAGGCCTCGACGGCTGTGCCCGTGAACGCGACGGTGTCGGCGGCGACTGCGTGGGTGACTGCGTGGGCGGCGATGGCCTCCTCGGTCGCCTTGACGCTGCCCATGGCGGAACGGGATACGGCAGAAAATCAACTTTTGGCGTTTGTAAAGGCTTGGCGGACTGGAGGACTGGAATCGTGACAGAGGAGGACAGGTCTGGCACGAAAGAAGACACAGATGTCTCTCTGGAGATTTGTTGACAAGACGAGGCGAGATAGATGGTTCTCTGGTTGATGAGCGAGAAAGATGGTTCTCTGATTGATGAGCGAGAAAGATGGTTCTCTGACAAAACAAGGCGAGAGCTGTCTAAGGAGAACACCGACGAGGCGAGAACGTATCTACACCCGTCGACAAGACTGTCTCTGCTCCATCTACTACGTTTCTATATATACCAGAGGAAATCAATCAAAGCTCCCCCCTTCTCCGCGGCCCTCTCCCTCCACATCCCTCTCCCTCCACTGCCCTCTCCTCTACAGCTCTCTCCCTCCACAGCCCTCTCGCCCCCACGACCCTCTTCCCTCCACTACCCTCTCCCCTCCACAACCTCTCCCCTCCACTACCCTCTACCCTCCACTACCGTCCTCCCTTCACTACCCTCCCCCCTGGGGCCCTTATCTCTGACTTCTTCCACACGCGGCCATCACACCGGTGAGCTGGCATGCTCATTTCTTGATTGATTAGCTGTGCTCCTGAGACCACAACTGTAAAAAGGGACATCTCCGGCCAGCAAAACGGCAGTGATTCCTGCTATCGATGGTGTGCGACGACGGATTCTCGCCTGCAGCTCTGAGCGTGCTGATGTCAGATGTCCGCCTGCATGCGTCCAGGCAATCTAGAGCCAAGACAAAGCAGCCTCTCATGTCCGTATGTCCGTTCGATGACGCGCCTGTGGTGACACCAACCGCAGAGTTCGACTGTCCCTTATTCAGCCGGCAGATATAGCTGTTGCAGCCATCCCGGGCTCGTGTCAGAGACAAAAAATTCCTGTCTTGAAATGGCTTGTTTTTCCGACTTTATCTCCTCCCTGCCCTGCGCGGGCACCATGGATTTTCCCGTCCCTTTCCCCCCGTCGCCCCGTTCGAACGACCGCCAACCCACCACACCATCTTTTTTTCCTTGGCTAACCCAATCGAGAGATGTTTTGACATGCATGAGAACATCTTTTTTGGGGGCACAACGGGGTGTACGAGATTGTCAAATGCATGCCGTCATCGAATATAATGAATATAATCAAAGCAGTCAACGTGAGAACCTCCGCGGCCAGTTGTCCCCAGATATCTGCTCAGTTGCATGAAATTTTCTATCTTGTATGACCGTTGCGACAGACACCCCACGACTCTTTGGGGGAGGGGGCGAGAACCGGTCAGAGCTTGCCTTTTTTTCCACTGCCGTTGCTGCGTGCATTAGCTTGAAATGGAACGAACGCGGGACCCGTCACTAGTCTACGGACCAACACCCGGCTGTGCCCCATTCTACAAGACCCTATATTTCAACATTTCAGCACACTCTGGCATTCCTTGCGCAGGCCCTTGCCGGGTTGCATCCCGTGTCTCACTATCGGTGATTTTGGCATGGCTGCCTCGAAGAAGAGATAGTCCAGCTCTGACGTGTCCAATGATGGTGAGGAAAGAAGCACAAAAAGCGGAGAGCGAAATGAAACAAAAGGGCTCAAGCTGATAAAGAAAATGCCTCAGCGGCATATCTGAGTCTTTCCAGGGCTGCGAACGCAAACTCGCATACACGGCGATGTCACCTCAATGGAGAACACAGAGACAATCATGCCATTGCCGACATGTGGAAAGGCGATCGCTTTTTCTACACATGCCAATCCCTACATCCCACGCTCATTGCAGCACGGCCGTCATAGCCCTCGTTTTCGCGTGGCTCCTTTGGGAGAGTAAGGCTATGCATATCAGGAGCACAGGCGACGGTCCACCGCCAAAAGACAGAATCAATGTCCCTCCTGGGATTCTGGGGAATGCCCCTAGAATGCGTCCCCTCAGCCATTCTACTTTTTGGCTTGGTGTACTCCTGGCCAGCACAGCAATGCTTCATAACTCCTATGCTTGGACTTTTCAATCAGACAACAGCAACAGACATCTTGCATGATGTTGCAGCCAGCCACAGTCCGCTATATTAATGCTACAAAAGTTTCAGATGCTTTCACCCAACTAGAAAGACCCTGTCATGCAATGAACGCCTATTGCGATGCAAACAAAACGCCTTTCCATCTCTGTGTCATGCTGTCGTGTGTGTCTCGTCGAATCGCGTCCAGCGTAAGTCGTTTGCCTGTTCCATGCCAACGCCTGGAAATGCCAAAACTAGGTTTGTCATCATTCATCAACATCATCAGAGGAGGACTACCCCCCCACCGCCCAATTAAGCAGATGAAACGCCTTGGTCGTCGGGTGTCGCCGAACCCGTGCGTGTCTTTTTCGGCGTCGTGGGTTCTTCCTTGCATGCGCCACGATACGCATTCAAATCTCTCTTCACAAGGAGAGGCGACGGAGGCTGCGACCGCAGGCCTTGTACTCGCCAACCAACACGTGCGTGTGGCTCCCGTCGTGCTGGACACTCACGCACCAGCGATCGGGCACGCCGATGCGCTCCACCATCGGCCGATAGCGCTTCGTCTTCCGTGTCCTTGAGCTCTGTGCATCTGGTGCCTCTGGTGCCTCTGGTGCCTCTGGTGCCTCTTGCGCCTCTCCCCCTTCTTCCACCTCCTGGGCCGGCGCTTCGGCAAGAGGTAGGCCGTACGAGTTGTTCTCAAAATTGATCTCTTTAAGAGGCGGGCGGTCACAGACCCCCAAGTAGGCCGAGACGATGCGCATGGCTGGCTTCTCGATGGCTGAGCGGATAAGCGGCCGCAGGTCCAACTCGTCGCGAGGCGCCGGCTCTAGGTCGCGGCTGATGCCCAGCACGTCTGTCGCGAACGGAAAGAGAGCGCGCCCATCCAGGGTTGTGGCCAGAATCCTGAACTGGGCGGCATGGTCGGCTTCAAACCCCGTCCAGGGCCGCAGGCGCCGCGGGTAGAACTTTCCACGCACGCGCGTCGTCTGGCTGGACGACGATTTGGTTTGTGTCGTGGACGGCGGCGGGAGCCGGAAATAAGCAGACAGACAAGTTCAATATTAAGGGCACGCGTTCGCACATGACCCCCACTGACGTATATATATAGAATCACGTGATGGAAGGCTGACCGCGTCTGACCACTTCATATTGCGAGTATACTCCGTCCTATCAATGAGATCAACCCTTTAGCTGTTCGTTCCGGCGTGAGACCATTTAAAACCGTCAGCAAATGATATTACAGAAATCATACTAAGCAATATTCAAAGTGGCCAAAGTGACGTTCTCACTCGTATGAGAGCCTATATAAAATACCCTGGGCAACTGCCCCATGGCCTAATATGACCTCACACCCAGACTCCAAATCACCACAGCCATGGGCAAGGTGACCCTACCCGCTTCTGCCTCTTCCTGGGCCAGCGGCTACAACGATACGCCCTTCAACCGCTGGAAAACTCTCACACAGATTGCCATCTCGAAAAACATATCTTCCCGACGACACGCCAACGCCTCGGTCGTATTTCTCTCCTCAACCAGACTTGTGAAATATGGCCGCACAGTCCACCTCTCCGAAGCCGCGGCTCTGCTCTTCCTGGCTTCCTTTGCGCCGACTCTGCCGGTGCCGAGACTGCATTGCGCGTTCCGAGACGACAGAGACGGCGTGACTTACATTGTCATGCAGAAGATTGACGGGCAGTCTCTGAGTGATGTTTGGAGCGAGGTATCAAAACAACAGATGGATGCGCTGTCGGCACAGCTGAAGCGCATTTTCGAGAAGCTGAGGGCGCTCAACAAGCCTGCCGGAAGCGGCATCGCAGATGGGGCTGTGTGTGCCGCTGACGGGGGCAAGTTGCACGATCATCGGATATGGAATGCCGCCGGGGACAAAGGAATGGGTCCTTTTGCAAACGAGGCCGAGTTCAACCTTTTCCTCCGGAACGGCGTCTCGAGCACAGACTCCATCTCAGACCCAGAGAAGAAGACAGAGCTGCAGAAGTTGATCGATATGCATCGAGAAGCCGAGGAAAGGGGGGTGAAGACGGTGTTTACGCACGGGGATATCAGCCCGAGCAACATCATGGTAAAGGACGGCAAAGTAGTCGGAATCGTGGACTGGGAGATGGCTGGCTGGTATCCCTGCTACTGGGAGTACACAACAGCAATGAATACGCACTACGTCAAGGGGTGGAGGGAGGAGATCGGGGCCTTCCTGGACGAGTGGCCGCGCGAAAAAGAAATGGATGATTTGTGGAGAAGGCTGTATTGTGACGGACCGTGAGGGTGCATGTATAGGTGAAATTCAGAACACAGAATACCGCTAATTCAACTAGACTGACTGCTCTGTACGAAGAATCATAGCAAGTCTAGTGCGTTGAAAAAAAAAGAAAGAAAGAAAGAAAGAAAGAAAAAAAGAAAAAAAGAAAAACAATCCTGGAGAAGGAAAGTGCTTGCGCTTCTATTGTCTATTATTATATGGTCTGTCTCATCATATCGCCTTGCATATCCTTCTCCCTGACGGCTTCACTGCTGACAATCTAAAAATCTATCCAGAAACCATATCTCTCCCCAGTACTTCAACGCTATCAGTCTGTACCAAACCCCCCTGACGTTTCACCACTTTCACTGTATCCCAGACCTGCATTCATGGCTCAGATCTGCTCTCCTGGCTAGTTGTCGATAAGGCTCTGCGACGGTCTGGGAACTGGAAGAGCTTGACCTTGAAACTTCTTCAGAATCTGTTCTGTGAACTCGGCGCAGTTCTGGTGAAGGCTGTTCCAATTCGCAGGAATGGCATGCGTGCCCACGCAGCCCCCATCCGCAACGATGGCAGCCAGGGCGCGTTCAACCCAGATCTGGCAATTGAAGGTGGTCCAATTGGCATCCTCGTCGACAGGAACATCCCTGATGACGTTCTCGAGGCGTTGCAAGTCCACGATTTTGGCGACAACGGTTAGTGTAACCATTGAATGGGTCGGGCCGTTCGAAAGGTCGCGCGGTGGATCTTCAAACCTCCACTTTACTCCCTGTTGCGTCACGATGTTACGAACGTGGTAGAGACGCATGCCGTTCATTCCACCGCCCTTAGGCCCACTGGCGAGGCCCCAGTGGTAAGGGTCAGGGTTTCCGCCTGGTTGAGTACTGCGAGAGAAACAGACAACATACAGTCTGGGCTTGTTTCTCACCATGTTGCCGATTTGGGGTGGGAGTATAGTTATATCTGAGAGTTTTCCGTGTCACGGCCAAACCGGGTCTTCACTTCAAAAAAAAAATGAACTCGTAGTCAAGGGTGCAAGGTGCTGTGGCTGTTTGTTTGAATTCAAAACTATCGACGAAGGGGTCGTGTAGATCTCTTTATATATATATCTGAACTGCCTTCAGAATACGATAGTAGTTCCAACCATGAGTAACTTTGCAGTTCTTTTTCTTGTATTCATCTTGGTTTGCCTTCACTCTCATCGTGGTAAGCCGCCTGGCCTTAAACGCAAGCTAAGCCAGCAATGCCACAGCCGACGTTAACCGTGCCAGGTCCAGTCAGGTCAGACTCGATCAGGTCGACATCAGCGTCAGCCAGGTCAGCCAGGATGTAATAGGTCAGCAATTATCGCAGCTGGTAAGCCATACGGGACACAAAAAAATTTGACAGCCTTATACAAAGCATAACTCCATATAAGAAACTGAGCTAGTGTAAGAAAAATAATTGCGGAACATGATGTTAGCGTGGCAAATGAGACTCCTCTCTCACTGGCATCGTAAGAAGACTTGGACGCGTTTGACAGATTACAATTCATAATAATATGGCAAGCACTTTCTTCACCGGACGGTCGGTGTGAAGGAGAGACACATTGAGAGCATGACCTTGCATTGAGATCACGTTTCTTCCATCTGACTCACGATGATGCACGGAATGGAAAAACTGGGTAGCGGCTGGCCAGCAGGAGATGGCAGATAATATACCTTCTTTATGACATTAGGACCGACTTCCACGGAATGAAATTGCAGTGTTGGTCATTCAAGAGAAATATAAGTTGACAAAACTTGGAGAATTTCAAATATATTGTAATCAAAGGCTATGAATAGTAATTAGTAAAAAAAAAGCACTTGCCAAAAAACAGGCATAACTTTGTCCATTCTAAATGCCTCCAATGTGTCCAATAAGCAATTTAAAAAAGTCACATTGTTGCCACAGCAGCACCCATGCCACTCACGACGCCAGTGTGTCAGACTCTTTCGTGGCGAGGTGGACTGGTATCTTCTCTACAACGTCCTTGGC
This sequence comes from Raffaelea deltoideospora, assembly GCA_019925385.1. Lineage (NCBI taxonomy): Eukaryota > Fungi > Ascomycota > Sordariomycetes > Ophiostomatales > Ophiostomataceae > Raffaelea > Raffaelea deltoideospora. Next base: position 117,092 of record JADHKP010000051.1, on the reverse strand, counting down.
AATGATGACAGCCTCCTCCATGCCGTGGTGTGTCTCGGTGACTTGTCCGCCACCTCAGACCTAAAGCATTATGAAGATGACCGGGCAGATCACCTGCAAGACGAAGTGCTTCAACATGGGACACGCCGCCGCCGGCGAAAGTTTAGGCCAAGGGCAATGCCAGCGGTCCTGGCAGCGCGCAGCAAACCCGCCGGTTGAGACACCCAGCCTTTTGAGAGGCCGTTGGTTTGCAGCGACAACAAATACAGCAGACAGACGGGTGCAACTACCTAGGATGGCAAAGATGGCAAATAAGCCCGGGAACTGGAAGCTGATCCAGTCAAGGGCCGGCTCGTTCTGCAGCTCGTCCTGGGTGAGTTTTCAAACAGCCAGCCAGAGTCGTCTTTTATCTTGTTTACCCCATCACGGTTCGCGTATCCGTCATACTTTCAAATGCACCGTTTCTAGTCTTTCGTCTCGGAAGCTCTAGGCGTAATCACGACCAAATCAAAAAAACATTGTTCTCCGCTTGAAGGCCTCCATTTTGGACTATTGCACGGCCTATTTCCTAAAAAAGCATGGTTTCTCATAATTGCATTGAAAATCAAAACGGGTCGCTCCGTCCCCTCTGCCCCACCTTTATTGGCAAACCAGCCTAGACAGAACCTCCGATCGGACTCTTTGACTTGTATGGATACGAGTAAAGGCAGAAACGTGGCCATGAGTCCCAGACGTTAGGCGCGCCGTTCTGCCTTTCCATTCCTTTTTCCATCACAGCAACAAGCATGGCATCTGAAAATGCAATGGCTGGCGTCCTCGGATGGCATCACAGGATTGGAATTCTCAAGCTGGTCGAAATGGGAGAGGTTGACACTGTTTGGTTTTGCACCGCTGAGCGCTATCTGATTTATTATTTCCTAACACGGTTTTGTGTAATACGGGATGTAAAAAGACTAGGGTTTATATGGAACATAACACAGGATATACTGACTCCATGATGTCTTGGCCTCTGCAGCGAAGTAAGTTTGTGCTGCCATAGTCAGAGAGCACTCCGAGTACCCGTTTGACATTTGCGGATTTATTGCTCGAGAGAAGTGCTCGTTCGCCTTTAAAGGGGATGGGGCGTTGATGAGACGATCGGAGGTGGACATTATATTTTATGCTTATCTTCCGTCGTATACACTTGCTTTATTTTTATTTAGTGATGCTATTCTGGTTACTCGGCAGCCCCCTCGCTTTCTTGCCAGTCAACCTTTCACAGTGCCTAGCCTGATAATCCAAAACGCCACTGAAAAGGCTGTCAATAATAGCTGAGTTAGTTGCGTCCAAGATGGTTGACGTAGCATCGTAGATTGAGCATGTCAAGCCTTTTATACTGCTTGAGGGCATAAGGCAAAGGTCAAAAGACTGCAATGTTTTCGATGGCAGCCGGGCGAACCGGTAATATTACAAAGCAAGCATCGACGCTGCCTGACGCTCAGAGTAATCCGGCGGTATTAAAAGAGCACAAACCTGCTGCCGTCCAAGCTGTCATTGCCTGTGTTGTCCGTACCTGTCGTGTTTTATGTGAGAGATAGGAGGAATGATTGCTTTTCATCGCATGTCAATATCTGCTTAACAAGCTCGTGAGATTCAAACTGCAATGCCGGCAGCGTCTCGTTAATAGGCGTGTACGGAGCAATACGGCCGCCTTGGTCGTCAGTCGTACATTCCTTCTGCACAATTAGATCCTCGAGCTCAGCGCGTTCTTCTCATCGCGGCAAGCAGTCGAAGATGCGCTTCTCACGCCGACATGTCCTCGGCCCTTGATCCTGGCGTTGGGAAGCTGTTTCGTCCGCTTCATTCCGCACCACGATACGACGTCCCCGTCTCAGCCGTCAGGTAGCCAACGTCGTCATAGCGTATGTTAATAAAAAATGACACTTAGGAAGCGTACTGTCTTTATATGCTGTCTTTGACGATATTTGAAATTGCCTTCCATAAAAACCTAGCGTTTAATATAGCCTTCAAACTTGATCGCGCTTTACAAACTGGGGAAAAAAAAGCCAGTATTTACAGCTCTGCACGAGAGACAAGAAAAACAAAACAAATAGACCAAAGAAGAAGAAGAAGAAGAAGAAGAAGAAGAAGAAGAACGGTACAAGGCTTGATAAATGTTGTTGTCTTTACCTTATTTTATTGAGCTCTGTACCAAGCCTTCTTTCCTCCTACTCACCTTCGTGAGCGGAGAAGAATAATTTGATTCTAGGCTGCGCTCATCCAAGCGACATAATGAAGCCTGGGCAAGAGATAGCCGGGCTTCCCCTGTTTTGATAAAATAATACAAAGCGATGGCAAGCTTGCAGTGTTCTCTCCGACCGAGCCTCACTTCTCGACAGGTGTGGCCAAAAAATGCCCCACCTCTGTGTTTTAGCTCGCCAAGTGAGGTGCACGTGACACACCACAAGTACGAGTACGTCGTATCCATACTCCGTAGGCAGGTACCATTCAAGCGGAACCAAGAAGCAAAAAAAAAAAAAAGACAGATACGACGACTCTTCGGCTTCAGGTCTTCCCAACGCAGCCCAGGCACGGCCCCTCAGTCATAACGACGGCCCAGCGGACACGGTTTTCGATTCTGAAGGGGGAGCTTCGTCCCCCTCTCTCCCCCCCCTGAGCAAAAAAATAAAAATAAAAATAAAAATAAACGAAAAGCATGGCCAGCACCGGCAAGTCGCGCTGGGCTGACGCCGAAGAAGACGCCGCCCTCGAGGCGCGACGGCGGCAGGAGAAGGAAGACAAGAAACGACGCAAGGCGGCTGAGCGCGCGCGCAAGGAAGCAGAAGCGGCGGCAGCGGCTGCAAAAGCGGCAGCGGCAACTTCAACATCGACGGAGGCAAGACCCCAACACGACGAAGACGACGACGACCCGGAGGGACGGCGGCCGGCCAAGCGGCGGAAAGTGACGCCGGAGCGAGAGGCAAGACGGCAGGCGGAGACGGAGGCGACCGCGGACGCGGACGCGGTGGGCGCACAAGCGGAGCGAAGCCTGCTGCGGCTGGGCGGCGGCAGGCTGCCGGAGCCGTGCGGCAGCGTCGAGCGCTACGAAAAGCTCAACGACATCGAGGAGGGCGCCTATGGCTGGGTGGCGCGGGGGCGCGACCGGGCCACGGGCGAGGTGGTGGCCTTGAAGCGGCTCAAGCTGGACGCGGCCGACCGCAGCGGGCTGCCGGTGACGGGGCTGCGAGAGATCCAGCTGCTGCGAGACTGCCGCCGAGCTGCCGAGGACGGCTACCGGGACGGCTACCAGGACGGCGGCGGCGGCTACGGCGGCGACGACTACGGTCCCGGCGGCGGCTGGCGCAACATTGTGCAGCTGCGAGACGTGGTGTTGGGCGAGGGCAAGGATGAACGGGAGGGCCGGGCCGAGGGCGCGTGGAAGCAGACGCAGGAACAGAGAAAACAGAGAAAGAGCGCCGTCGGCCGCAGCGTCTTTCTCGTGCTCGAGTTTGTGGAGCACGACCTCAAGAGCATTCTGGAAGACATGCCGCAGCCGTTCCTGGCCTCGGAGGTCAAGACGCTGCTGCGGCAGCTGGCGGCCGGCCTGGCCTTTCTGCACGACCACTGGATCCTGCACCGCGACATCAAGACGTCCAACCTGCTGCTCAACAACCGCGGCCAGCTCAAGATTGCCGACTTTGGCATGGCCAGGTACTGGGCGCCGCCTGCCGCTTTGTCCTCGTCGTCGTCGTCGTCGTCGTCGTCCCTGACGGCCCTCGTGGTCACCCTGTGGTACCGGTCGCCCGAACTGCTGCTCGGCGAACGCAACTACGACCGCGCCGTCGACCTGTGGAGCGTCGGCTGCGTCTTTGGCGAGCTGCTGACGCGCGAGCCGCTGCTGCAGGGCAAGAACGAGGCCGACCAGCTGGCCCGCATCTTTGATCTCTGCGGCCTGCCCACCGACGCGTCGTGGCCCAGCTTCCGCCGCCTGCCCAATGCCCGCTCGCTGCGATGGCCGCCCCCGTCCCAGCAACACCCACAGCCGCCGTCCTCGGCCTTGGCCAACATCCGCGCCAAGTTTCCCCTGCTCACCGCCGCCGGCTGCCAGCTGCTCGCCAGCCTGCTGGCCCTCGACCCCGCCCGCCGGCCCTCGGCCCGCGACCTGCTGGACCACGAGTACTTCCGCCAGGACCCGCGGCCCAAGCTCGAGGCCATGTTTCCCACCTTTCCCAGCAAGGCCGGCCAGGAGCGCCGCCGCCGCCGCGACACGCCCAATGCGCCGGTGCGCGGCGCCGCCGTCGCCGACCTGGGCGCCATCGACTTCGCCGGCATCTTTGGAAACAGCCGCGACAAAGAGGAGCGCGGCGCCGGCTTTTCCCTGCGCATGGTCTAGGTGGTTGGCCAAGCGTCGATGGTGTGGGTTTGGCTGACCGGCTGTATAGTTAGTACATAGTGTCATTGTGCTTGAACAGTGGCGACTTGTGCTTGTTAGAATTCAATGATACAGCTTGCTCTAGCGAGCGTCATTCAGCCTCTTATTCTCTTCCTCTCACTAGATGCGATACAAAATGTGCAGAAAGTAACAGAGTCCAAAATGCCAGATAGCCAAATCTTCCCAGTGCAAGCTTTTTTTGTCTGTTTGACCCAGATTATCCCGTGTACATGCATTCCTTGGCCCGCTCTCCCCGAGCGAAAACCAAAAAAAAGACAATTAGTAGTGGTGAAAGAATGCGTAACGCCCCGTGGAGTATGATGAACCCAAAAAATAAACGAAGAAAAGGTCCAAAAAAAAAAAGAAAAGGGACGTCAAAATGTGGAAAAGTTCAGACATTAGAGAGGCTCGTGTTCTGTTGTAGACTGCCAGTGTGCTCTCCCGACAGGAAGTTGGGTGACTCCGTTGTCGCCGCCGGTCTCCAAGCCGCCGCCGAAAGGCCGTGTAGCCCGAGTTCTGCCGCGCCGTCTCGCCGTTTCTGCAGTCGCCGCCGCGGTTCTCTCGCCTTAGACGACCAAGCCCAGGCCGGTGACGAACCAGGTAAAGCTCAGGACGGTGACGACGCTCATGGCCAGGGCAAAGCCGATGGCGCGGCGGTCCACGTCCGACATGGCGCCGCTGCAGCTGGCACACTTCCAGCCGTCTGCCAGCGGCGTGTATGCCTGCGGCGTGTACAGGCCAAACACCAGATTGTCAAAGGTGCCGAGATAGCCGGCCTCGGCGGTGGCGCTGACGCTGCTCTCGGCGTCGTAGATGATCAGCGTGTACTCCTCCGTCAGCAGCGGCGCGTCCACGTGGTTGCTCTGGTAGGCCTTGGTGTCCCACGTGTACGAGCCGGGCGTGTGGAAGGTCATGTTCTGCGTCAGCGTGTACGTGCGCGACGCAAAGCTGCACGACGCCAGCACGTCCAGCGCCGTCGGCGTGCCCTGCAGATTCGTGTAGTTCCACGCCCACGTCACGTTGTCGCCAATCTTGTACAGCTGCATCGACGCCGTCGCCGCCGGCGTGATCATCACCACACCGCCCGCCGGGTCCTGCGGATTGTACGTCGTGTGGTGGTGCGTGCCGTTGCGGTTGCTCGTCGTCGTCTTCTTGCTGCCGCCCTTGCCCGTCACCGTCGTCGGCACATCCGTGCCTGTCGCCGTCGCCGTGTCCGTGTCCACAGCCCCCGTGTTGAGGTTGAATGTCGTGGCCGCTGAGTCGGCCGTGTCGGTCTTTTCTGGGGCCGCCGTCGTCGTTGCTATGAAGTCAGCATGGTAGGGAAAAAACAAAACAGAACAAAACAGAACAAAACAAACAAAACCAAAACCAAAAAAACCTACTCGGTGTCTTGTCTGCCCGCCGCACAATGAAAGCATCGACGTCAGGCATATGCCATGACCAAGCTGACACCAGTGACGACATGGAGAGAACAGCAAGGGCCAGGTGGCCCAACGACTGCGAGGACCTCATGGTTGTGTGTGAAGATAACGAGAAAAAGGAAAAAGAAAAGGAAGAAAAAGAAAAAGAAGGAAAAGGAGAAAAAGAAACAAAGGCGTCGTCCTGCTTTCCAAAAAAAAAGCTCGAGCCTTGACACGATGCCACAAAAAGGGGGCCCGCCGCAAGACTACCACCGTCTCAAAATCTTGTCCCTTTTTGCCGTTTTCCTTCTTTTGTTTCTCCTTGTCTGGTATTCGCTGGGCAAATACTGTTTTATTTTGCTAGCGGCCCAGGAATGCAGCGGGTGTAGCAACAGCAACTGTTTACTCGTAGACAAAATGGAAGAAACCAAAGAGAACCTGAAAAAAAAGCAATAAAAAACAACCACGCTGGAAAATGTCCGTTTCTCATAAACCAAAATGAAAATATAAAGTTAAAGAAATAATAGAAAAGGAAACGAACGAAAAACGACGGACGAAGCGAATGGATTGTCAAGCGAATGTAATGAAGCCCAAGAAAAAAGAAGCAAAAACAGCACTTTCGTGATGGAATGGAATGTGACCGAAGAGGAGAGGGTGAACCAAAACCAGACACGACGGAGCGAGAATAGGCAAGACCCAGAAAAAAAAATAATAATAAATATGGATACGAGTATGGGCAGCTTAGTGCTCCCCCGTAAAGTGGCTGTCCAGGCGATCGATCGATTGGTCCTTCGGTGCGCTGCAAATAGGGGATGAGGCTTGAAAGCTTGGGGCTTGCCGTAGGGGGGCTTAGGGGGTGAGGATTGGGGCTAACAGTAGCGTAAGATGGCAGGTGCCGGTGAGTTAAAAAAAGAACTGGGAAGAAACAGTGTGGGAAAAAAACAGAACAACAGAACAGAACAAACCAACCAGACGCATCCACACGCACCACATGCAGAACCCCGGATCCACACATGAGTATTATGGAATACGAGTACGACGTACTCGCACTGCCACTAAACTGAGGCTCCTCGTATTCGAAAAAGTTGCGTGACAACATCTTACGAGTTAACACGCCTGCAAAGCAAGCAGGAAAGCAAGAAACCTCTTAAGCCTTGGCTTATTAGTAATGCCGCTTTCGGTTCTCAATAAAGCTCGTATTTTCCAGCCGACCTGTCTCCTTTTGCCCTTTTGCTCTGATTCCTGCTCTTCGCTCCAATCTACGAGTATTCTTACGAGTATCTCGTTCTGAATCATTCCCGTGCATATTGGCCCCCTTTTTTTTTCTTGTTGTCTTCCTGTCCGCTTCTTCGGTTGGATCCGGACGTTGTTTGGCCGTGCATTCTGCAGTGTACCGCCACACGCCTACTCCATACGTGTTCCAACGCCCCTTGTGCAACGGCGGCTGATTGGGACAACTCGTATGCGAACACATATGGAAACTCGCGAGGTGGCGTACGAGTATCCATATGCTGAGTCCCCTTGTTGCCCCTGTCCCGTGACAAAGGTTGACTAACCATGCCTATCCTGCATTGAGCTCTGTATTACTCGTACATCGTAATACTCGTACTTCTCTGTACGAGTACCCGTAAAACAAGGGATCCCTCTCGGCGCTCTCTTCTATGGAACGTGTACGACGTATGGTTAAAGCTGTATTACCAGCAGTCTACCGTTTTACCACAGAAATTGCATCAACAAAGGCGAGCGATGCGAGGACTCGTCAACAGCATCCCTTTGTCTAGCAAGTATTTCACTCTGAAGTGCTCCGCACATGGGCCAACAAATATCAATTTCACTCCACAAGGGCATGAATCCTCGCCTGCGCATACTGTCTTGTTGGTACTTCAACGGGTCAACATGCCTTCACAGCGTTCAGCGACCACCCTGCCATCCATTTTCTATCCCTTGCTTACCATTGGGAGAAGGGAGTCGAGCGTGGTCCAGGCCAGACGCCAGCGAGTTTTGTTAGCTCTGGGCGGCAAGCCCATACGAAGAGCCACGTGCAGACATGCTCGTGCCCTTTTAGATATCCGTTGCATCTGCCTTGCGAAAGCTGGTCGAGAGGCTTTTGGACTGGTGCACCTGGCCTTGTGGTTGGAGCTCTTTTTCTCTCTCTGGCAAAGTAGCAACAGAATAAACGGCTAGATGCCGGGAAAATGTAGAATCAGTTCTTTGTCGTACGACGCAAAAACCAGCACAGAGAAAAGGAGGCAGAACCTTATTCGGGTTTCTGTCTTTGAGAAGCTAAGTGTTTACCTTTTGATTCCGTGTCCATGGACTTGAAAAAAGCAGTCACAAAAAAGAGCCGGACTGTGCATGCTTGCAACACATACGGGCTGGCACGTTGGACCGAAAGTGTTGACCGGGAAGATTCAAAAGGGTAATACAGAAAAAATAAAATGGGAATAGCTGTTTTGGCCACGAGCATTTACTCGGAATCTCCAGAACGCATATGTCTTTATTCAGGCCATCACGCAGGTCAGACAGTATTGTCTTCTGCCATACAGAGAGGCATTCTGACAAAAGGAGCTTAATAATAAATGAGGAAAGGAATGGTGCTGATGTGAAGCGAGTAAAAAAGACTGGCATCAATCTTCGTTGACAACCTTTGTGACCCCGGGATTCCTAGGTTTTTTTTTTTTTTTTTTTTTTTTTGTGCTTTGCATTTTGTTGTCTATTTACCTACTATTTACCTATTTCTAGCTGAGGAACCGCCAACGTGATGCTGCTGCTTCGCCGTGTGCTTTACATAAACAATAACGTTACGAGAGTGGTATAACTTTTCCCTTCTCACGATTGCAAACAAGACTCCTTGTCTTGTAAAGCGTATGGTTAAAGAAGAGGATATGCACCCGGAGTACCCCGAATGTTTCCATGTGACACTGCTCCAAACAAAGACCTGCGAATCATCCTCCATTTGCCGCATTGCGCAATAACGACGCTGCTTGCTTCATTCGAGATCTGCTATCTTTCTTAATATGACGTCCATGTTCCTAAGCGCCGATCCATCATCCTTCGTCTTGGTCCGCCTCTCCCCCGTCCGTCTAATTTCTTTCCTTCGTTCTTTTGCCCTTCGATCTCCAACAGACACCTTGTTCTTGGCTTGCTTTTTACTTTTATGTCTATTTTGTTAGCAGGATTCGTCCGGCACTGATCTCCTTCACTTTGGGCCTAACTCACAACTTTGTCGTCAGGTTCCCTCCCCTCCCAGCCGTGGGAAACAAAGAACATTACAAGTCTAAACAAGAGACTTCGGAAGTCCCCCGCGTGGCTGCTATGTGCCTCCAGTACAAAGTATAATGGCCCACCCCCTCCCGTGCAGGCCAATCACAAAAGGATGGTCGCGTGAGAACCAATTGGCGGCTGCAATGGCGGCTGCGGCCACGTCAGACCCGAAAGCTGCCTTGAACGTCGTAGCGCATGCCAGCACGCCAACAGCAGAAGCAGCGCAACACCATCGCCGAAGCCGTGAGTGTGGTGTGGGAGAAACGGGAGGGGTCCTGTATGCGCTTTCTGGGTGGGAAAATCTCACTTTGGGTAGGTTGGCTGGGCAAGCGTAATTACGAGAATGTCCAGGCAAACTATGACTACTTTATATTCAACCGCAAAGGCAACCTTGGGCGTCTACCTGTGTCGTTATTCGTTGTCGTGCCTTTCTCCATATCGGGAGTTTGTCACTCTGAACAAAACTTTAACCATCTTCCCCAGCCAGGTCTTCGATATTTGATGCCGTTTTAAGCTCCTGTTTTGGCGGGCACTAAAATCACTAGACGCTCATCATTACGGAGAGTACGAGTATTTACGAGTACGTCGTTACAACGTACTTTCCTATTATCTTCTGTGACAACTCCTGTGAAAGCGCTAAACCAAAGAGACAAAAGCGCATACATTGTCGACGCCCAGAAATGAAACCCCACACAAGCTTTGCTTGCTTCTTGCCTGCTCGCAGCAGCCCAAAAGGAAGGGACTGTCACATTTCAGCCCACCATCCGTGTAGTTTGGCAGTCGCAAGCTGTCAGGCCAGTCCCAATTCTGGGGGTCCTTCCCAACTTTCTCTCATAAACGACAACCCCCTCATCTTGAGCCCTCTTCTCCTTCTCTTCTGTTATCTCTCTATCTTTTCCCTTTGTTTTGCTTCCTTTCCCAAACACATTTCTTCGCCGCCCGCTGCAGATTTTGTCTTTTTGTGCTTGTTTTACCCTCTCTCGGTTTCCTCCAGTTTGGTCATGGCGCCCGTTGATGATGCATCGTCAGTCACGATCGACCGCGGTCATTTTGATACGCTTATGCGGAGGTATGCACACGGAGACAGGATAAGAGGCAGATATGCATCTAAGAGTATACCACCCTGTGAAAGAACGGGAAAAGGGGGGGGATATATACCTTTTTTTTAGAAATCAAGAAAAGAAAAAAAAAAAAAAAAACGAGCATTTATGACTTTTATCTGACGCATGCCTTTTACTTGGAATTACAGAGCCCGCATGGTGAGCAACTCGTGCCAAGTATTTGCTGAGGCAAAAAATGAGAGCAAATGTATTTGCCCGTCAACTTGTCTGACTCGTCCTAGACTCCAGACTCGGCTGCTGGCACGGCTGCGTCTGACACCCGATTGAACACAACCATTCTTGTCTCGCTCGCCGAGTACACGAGGCTGCAACGGATTGCCCAGCAATATGGTCAGTCTATTGTCCCACCACCCCTGTAAAATAAGGCGTTCTTCCCTTTTCCCCCTCTCTTCAATTTTCTTGTGTTTGCTAACTTTAATAAAGCCAACCTACGACAGAACCTTATTCGTGGTGGTGTTGTTGCGGAGACTGTCGATGTAAGTTCTACTTTAAGGTTATGGTTTTTTTTTTTTTTTTTTTTTTTTTTTTTTTTTTTTTTTTTTTAAAGTTTTGAAAGGATAAAACAAGCAATTGAAGACGCTGTTACTTCCGTTGGATTGCAGCACTTTCTAACAGGCTGTATAACCTCGCCAACAGATTCTCAGCCAAGATGACGAAGTGAACCAGCCAGGCGCTGGCCAGGTCGGCAACGAATCCATCAACAACGGCACATTCGGCCATCAGAGAGGACATAGTGGGTCCAATATTAACCGCGTCGGTTCTGCATTTAAAGAACGCTCGTCCAGCTGGAGCTCTGCCGGAGGGCTTGGTTATGGCGGGGGCCGCAGCAGCAACTGCAGTTATAGCCACAGCCATAGCCACAGCCAGAGCAGCTTTGGGCATAACCGCCGCCGGCAGCCAGACCAAGGTGTGGCTGCGTCGCCTGATTTGGATGATGTTGAGGGCACTCTCGACGGCGGCGATATGGACGTGGACGACAACGTTTCGGCTCCCTACGGCAACGGTGCTGGCCCGGCGGCAAGCCATGCCAGCCACATCAATTCCTATACGTTTACTGTTGGCGGTTCGTGCCAGACGTACGAAAGAACGTGCGTGCGTACGGTCCAAATCATAAATCTTCCCGAGAATGCCGTGTATGCAGACGTTACGGCTGTTGTGCGTGGTGGAATGTTGGTGGACATTTATCTGCGCTCCTTCGACCGCTCAGCTTTCGTCTCTTTTGTCCACGAAGCCCATGCGAGAGCCTTTTTTGACAATGTGCGAAAGCATGACCTCTATATCAAATCCAAGAGAGTGAGTGCCCCTCCCCCCAAAGACGCCGCCACGGAGAGTATCAGTATCGCTTTGCACTGTTCCTCCAATCCGCTGACAACATCGTCACAACGGCCACAGGTGGACGTTCGCTGGAGCGATCGTCAGTTTACTCTGTCCGGCCACATCGCAAGACAGATCTCCAAAGGCGCGACGCGCAATCTGGTTGTTCGCCATTGTGACGGTGTCCACATCACAGAGGAATCTGTACGCGAAGACTTGGAGCACATACACGGCCTTGCCATTGTCAGCGTTGACCTGGTTGGGAGCGACTGCTTCATCAGCACAAACTCAATCCACAATGCCTTGACTGCGAGAACATGCATGATGAGCCGCCTGTACGTAGCAATAAATCCCTGGAAGCGTAGACTTCCCAGGGCTACATCTTCTCTCCTCTCCCCGCTTCTATATCATTGTTTATGTCCTCCCCCCCCCCTCCCTCCGCTAATCGCTTTCCCCGTCATGCAGGAAGTACAAGCGCAAAAGGATAGAATGGTCTCCGGACGTATGTGCACAGCCGCTTACTGTGCCGATCGTGAAGCGCGAAAGAAATCCGTCGGTTGGCGCAAAGTCCGCCTCCAAAAAGACTAGGCAGGCATTGTCCACTGTTACCAATCGCTTCCAGCTTCTCGATTTTGAGGAAGGCGATGGCGAAGACGACAGGAATGGTTGCAACGACAACGACAGCGACGAGGGCTCTGATGAACTGCATGGAGGAGGAGTTGTCTTTGCAACGCCCTTTCAGCCCACCAAAGTGCCTATGGCCATGGCTGCCTGAAACACAAACTAGTGACCTCTTGCGTTGTTTACTTGCTTTCTCTTTCGGGGAAGGGAGGTTGGACTTTAATGTTTTCCTGAAGCAGAATGGCCCTGGAAGCTATTTCTTTTCTGTGGCATGTTTTCAGCCGGCGACCGCGAGATTGACCAAGGGCAGTTAGGCGATTCTTATGAATTGTTTCACGAAATACTTATGAATTGTTACGGTTTCTGTCATTTGATGAACTTTGTTTATTTGGATGGCTTCACAATGCGTCGTCGTTCCATCAATCCAACCATTGTCATGTATTAGTAGTTAAGGTTGACAATTTGACATACACCTGACGCTATGGTCGAGAACAAGAACGGCTGGGACCAACAACGAGCCAGCCTCAAGACGTGGTAAGACATAAGAAAAGGATGAACTTTGCAAGCTCTATCTCTAGATGAAGACAGACAAGAAAAAAACCACGGCCCTGCTCTGCCGGATCACCTAAGACTTTGCCGGGGCTCCCGACACGGAAGCTAGTAAACCCAGCAAGAAGTTGCGGTCTTCTGGCGAAATCGGTGTCTGCATGCTGTCGCGGCGTGACGACGATGCCGCCGCCGCCGCCGTTGTTGCTGCTGCTGCTGCCGCTGCCGCTGCCGCTGCTGCTACCACACCGCCCGGACTGCGTGTGCTTTCTCCATCTCTCGTCTTGCCCTTGCCAATCACCGCGGGGTCGGTGAAGATACCACTGCTGCCGCTGAAGCTGCCACGCGAGCTCATAGCCGCGGCGGTCGTGGCGGCCGGAACGACAGTCGCTCTCTCTGCAGCGGGCACCTGCTTACCAAACAGCGACAGCAGCTTCTGTTTCTGGTCGGCGCTCGGCTCAGGACGCTGCAGCATTTGCTGTTGTGGGAGGTGTATCTGCTGTGACTGCGCTGCCTGTGCTTGTGCTGGTGCTGGAGCCGCAACCGGAACAGGTGCCGGTGCCGACAACGCATCAAGCGGAGAAGTCGACGTGATCGTAACGCTGCCACGAGGCCATCTCGCCGACGCGTCGCCACCGCTGCCGCTGCTGCTCCTGTTGCCAGAACTGCCGTGGAGGCCGTGCAGAGGAGCGTTCTGCGGATGGTGAGCATTATGGAACAGCGACTGGGTGGAAGAAGGCAGCACTCCGTAATAGGTCTGCATCGACGGGCGTCTCTCAACATCTCTAGGGCTGTCGCGCGGCGGGTTAGCAGGAAGTCGGCTGCCGCTGCTGTTGTTGTCAAAACTGTCTCTCCCGCTGTCTCTGCCGCTGCCGCTGCCACTGCCGCTGCCGCTGCCGCTGCTCTTGATATTGCCGTTGTTGTTCGCGTTGATGTGGCTGTCGCTGCTGCTGTTGAAACTCGCCTGCTTCCGCAGAATTTCGACCTTGCTCTGTGCGGTGCTGGGAGCGCTATTGCTGTTGGCCGGCGCTGTCGCTTCCCTTGCAAGCGTCAACAGAGACAGCGCTTCCACGGGCAGGCTGCTGGATCCCGGGGGCACCTGCAAGGGGAGGCCGCCGCCTCTGCTACTGCTGCCATTTGCCCTTGTCGCGCCGTCGTCTGCCCGGCCGTTGTTGCTATTGTCATGGCTGGTCGCATCACGAGGAGAATGCAAAGATGAATCCTTCTTGAACATGTCAAGCAAGGTGCTGCGGTGCCCATCGATTGGCTGTTGATGAAAGGGCTGTGACTGCTGCTGTTGCTGCTGCAGCTGTTGTTGCTGTTGTGTGGGCCGGGTCTGAGGGCCATATGGAGAGTCGGTATTCAACGGCCCCGCCCCGCCAGTCTGGAATCCATACGAGCCGCCGGCATTGTTGCTTGCTTGGCGGCTGCCATTGTTGAGCAGGCCTGTAAGCACTTCTCCTGCAGGGGGAGCCTTAGAGCCATAGTCGCCGGACGGCCGCCGCTGCTGTTGCTGCTGTGACGAGTATCCATGCTGTTGGTAGGGGTGAGGAGCCTGGGTAGCAGCTGTAGCAACAGAACCAGGCGTGGTCTGATGTTGTTGCGGGTGGGACTGCTGGGGCTGAAGCTGTCGGGGTTGCTGAAGCAATGCCAGCAGCTGTGCTGACTGTGGCTGCTCTCGGGGTGGCTGCGGTTGCTGTTGCTGATGCTGCTGCTGTTGGAATTGTTGAGATTCTTGGGCCTGCTGTTGCTGCTGCTGCTGCCATCCAGATGGCGGTACGCTATTCTGTTGTGCAGCGTTACCCGAAGACTTGAAGGCATTCAACAGAGACACCGCATGGTTGTTCAGCGGAGGCAATTGTGGCTTCTGCTGCTGCTGCTGCTGCTGCTGCTGCTGCTGTGGCGGCGGCGGCGGCGGAAAATTGGCCGCACCTTTGCCATGCTGATCTGCCACATCTGGTGAAGTAAATGACTCTCTTGCAAATAGTGCTTTCTGCACAACCGGCGGTAGAGGCTGAGGGTGCAATAGCGGAACCGACTGATACTGCTGGTACTGGTGTGTCTGCGGTTGCTGTTGCACCGAAATCTGATGGGGAGGCGGTGCCTGTTGTTGAGATGGGCCAGGCTGTTGTTGATATTGCTGTAGCGGAGCCTGCTGGCGATATTGGACGTCTTGCGGGTGGCCTTGTTGCATTTGTTGACGGTTCGACTGCGGAGGCAGATGCTGCGGAAGCAGAAGCTGCTGCGGATGTTGGAAAAATTTGGGAGGTTGCTGCTGTGGGTAGGGCAGTAGGTGCTGCTGTGGATGCTGCTGTGGGTGTTGCTGTTGGTACGGGCCTTGCTTCTGGTGCGGGAGAGGCGGCGGAGGCGGCGGTTGTTGTTGTTGTTGCTGCTGCTGCTGCAGGTTGAATTGCACATCGCCGGGTTGGCCATGAAAAGAGTGCCCTTGGCCAGCCTGCTGAATATGAGCTTGCAAATAAAAAGGAGGCTGCGAAGAGGGTTCGGATGGAACGGGCTGGCCGTAGTATGGGTGAGGCGGTACATGGTGCTGCAGAGAATGATTGAAAGATGGGTCGGACGGCGGCAAGGAAGATCCAGGGCCTTCTCCCGAGCTGCTGCCTCCCTTCTGAAGAACGGCCAATAGCGCATTGGCCTTGCTTTGGTTCGCCGACTCGCCAGCTGGTGGAAATGCAGCCGAAGCGGCCGAGGCATGCAAAGCATCCCCGGGCCCAGACATTGTTGGCATGGTTCCTGTCTGGGCTCCTGTCTGCATGTTGAGCATGCGCTGCAGCTCTCGCGACGCGTTTTCCAAAATGGATTCCGGGGGCCCCGTGCCCTGGTGGGTCCGGCTCGGTGGCTCGGGCTGCCCACTCAGTTCGTCCTCCGTCACCTCCTCCATCAGCAGCGGCTGCTGTGGCGCCAGATGGCCCTGGCCGGCACGGTATGCATCCCGCTTCTTTTGCAACGCCACCCATTTTTTCAGCGGCCCGACAAAGGGAGCAACATTGTAGAACTTGCTTGCGCCTGCCTGGCTGGAGGGGTCGTCGGTCTCGGGTCCATGGCTCTGGCCGCCGTTGTTGTTGTTGGTGCCATGGCTGCCGCCGGCGTTGTTGGCGTTCTTCTTGCGATAGTTTGGCAAATCGGAAATCTTGTACCACGCAATCTTGCTGATCTCCTTGCGGGTGCGCGGCTCAAAGTACGTGTCCATGGGTACGTTGCGGAAGACGTACAGACGCAGGTGCTGGTCCCGGAACGTCGTCTCGATGTACTTGATCTCTTCGGGCGGCGGCACCAGCCCGGCAAGGCGCACGTCGAAGCCCGTCTCCTCGAAAACCTCGCGGATGGCACAGTCCAGATCATCTTCGTCCATGGCGATCTTGCCCTTGGGAAAGCTCCAGGCGGCGCCCTTCTTCCAGCCCTTGACCAGCAGTGCCGAGTCCATGGCTTCGTTGAGCAGGATCGCGCCGCGCACAGGCACGCTGGTCTTGTATTTGAGAAACTCCTCGAACGCGCGAATGTGGTTTTCTATCGGAAACTGGGCCATCAGTGGCCACCGCTGGAAGATGGCCAGGCAGAAGCTGCGCAGGTTCATGGATGGCAGGGCGGGGTCGAGCGGGCGGCAGAAATCTTCGTAAAACCAGTGGGCTTCTTCAACGAGAAAACATATGCGTTCCATAGAGCTGAGGTCGGCCGTTGGCAGGTTGATGAGGAAGCGGACGCATAAATCGTCCAGCCCTGCTTTTGTTAGTGCCTGTTGGGGACGGAAAGGTGACAAAAAGTGCTAAAAAAACACCAAAAAGAACAGAGAACAGAGAAAAGGCGGGCAAAAAAACCATAGCTCACAATCCTGGAGTGTCATTTTGTTCGTGGCCATTTTGACAGGACGTCGCAAACATATCCAGACCGTGAACAGGAAAAAAAGAAGATACGAATAAAGTCAAAAGGCCTCGCCAATATTGAAAACGGCACAGTCGAATCACAGATTTGTCAAAAAAGAGATAAAAAACCTAGCAGACGTGTGTGCTATATTAAACCATCTGTTCTTTGCTCTGTCTCGATTTCCTCGCAAAGATCACCAGATGCTGTGTAATGTACAGTCTCGTCAGAGGACAAAAAAGTTGGGCTCCAAGACGAGAAGAATCAGGTATCAATAGGACGGGTTCGTGCGAGAAAATTCTGTGTTACAGATCAAACCAAAAAAAAATCCTGCGGATCGTGACAAATGTGCAATGCGCCGTCAAAGAAAAGCGCATTTCTCGTAGATTGAAAAAAAAATCGATTGGATCGGCAGCGACAAGAAATTGCACGGAAAGAGCTTCCAGCCACCAGGAAAAAAAACGCCTGAGAACGAAAGCGCCACTCTGGAAGGGAACGCAAAAGGCTCACGAGAGGTGGGTTGGTAAAAAATGAAATTGGGCTCGGATGGGAGGGGAACAGCAGAGATTGAAAGCAGATTGGTTGAGCAAAGACAGATTAGAGAAGGCAAAAAAAGAGACGATAAAGACGTCGAAAGAATGGGATTGCCATAATGGAATAACAAGCAAATAATACTATTACGAGTAGAAGGGCGCCAGAGGGATACGTGGGGTTTGCCCATTGCTCCAGGCTGCGTGATGGCGCGCACTCTGCAAAGACAGATAGTTAGTTTCGGCCCAATGCGGACTAGCAGCCGGTCAAAAGTCTTCTGAATGCAGTTGTGTGCTATTCCCACGTATTACTCATACTTCATAGAGAGTTATCCTTACTCGTATGACTTACGGTGCTGTCTAAAATTGGCCATAATATGGATATGTATTAGTCAGACAACTACTGGCTTCAGGTACAGAGTACGAGAATTAATACTCCGTATTAACACGGAAACGCTAATGCGCAGCCCAGCTCAGCTGCCACTGGGCAATACAGCACCTAAGCAAAACAAGACTTTAAGGACTAGGAAAAATATAGTCTAATACGTCACAGGTCAGCCAGGCCTCCCAACTACGATGTACACAGCCCGCCACAAGAACGGTCTGGAAGTCCCGCCAAATGTCCATAAAAGAAAATAAACTTAATGGGACAAATGTTGATACAAGCCCAGGGCCAATTCTAAAATGGTTATAAAAGCTGGTGTCCTCTTTCAGTACTCGTATTAACTATCGTCGTTTCTACTCCGTATTTTGAGGTCTTCTTCCGTTTTTGTTACGAAAGCTCCCTGGAAACAACAGCCGCTGTCCACTCCTTTCCAAAAACGACAACCACTGCTAAAGCCCAAGCCCCCCATTTTACAGCCTCAAAGCAGCCAGAGGCCTTCCGCGCTTGCTGAAACCACACTCCGACAGCTGCTCGCCAATCCCTTCCTTTGTGACGAAGGTCGCCATCAGTAGCAGTGGAGCTAGACCTGGCAGCCAGAGAAAAGGAGTCTCGCACTTTTAAATATCTCGCGCATCTTCTTTACAATATTTTGTGCTTCTCAAACTCATTTGCAATTCTCCTCAAAATTTTGCTCCTCGTTTCCGGCTTTTTTGGAGTTCTCTTTTTTGCGACCATTAAGATCAAGCAACAATGTCGGCAATCCTTGAAGTAATCGCCAAAAAAGCGCTGAAAGATGTCGCTAAGAAGAACATCAACGCAAAAGTAAGTTCAATGCTTTCCCCAATCCTCGCGCCGGATTTTAGTCTACGGCTCCCAGCGTCCAATCCTGCCAGCGACGTCGTTTCTACTGTACTCTCCAACTTTCTCCTCCAAGACCCCAATTCGCCGCGTTAAACACATTATGCACATGTCTAACGTGCCGTCCTTTAGGATCCCTACTTTGAAGAAGTCGCCGTTTACGGTCGCGATGGCCGCCCAACAGGGAAAGTCAAGAAGCAGAAGAAAGGCATCCCGCCCGGGCTGTCGGCGAATGACGGCCGCGTCTTGAAGAGAGTTCGCAAGCAGGCGTTCCGGCTGGACATGTCACTGTTCAACTGCTGCGGCATTCGCTTTGGCTGGAGCAGTGTTATTGGCATCATTCCTGTGTAAGTGGACAGTCGGGTCTCTGTCAAGTCGGCTTTGAGCCAGCCCCTGCCTCCCCGCGCGCCCTGTCAGATCCTGCCAAACCCGTGTCAGATTCAAATGGCTAACAAGCACGTGTCTCTTTCGATCTAGACTCGGCGATATCATTGACGTCTTCATGGCCTGGCTGGTTGTTAAGTCGTGCTGCCGCATCGATGGCGGCCTGCCCAAGTCTATTTTATACCGCATGTACTTCAACATCTGCGTTGATTTCGGCATGGGGCTCATACCCGTAGTCGGCGATATAGCAGACGCCGTCTTCCGTGCCAATACACGCAATGCCTGGATCCTCGAAGAATATCTCCTTAAGAAGGCAGAAGCCGAGCGGAAGGGAGAGCTGGTGGTTGCGCACGACGAGAAATCCCAACCAGCCGCCGCCATTGCCGCTGCCCCTATCGCTCCTCCTGCGAGGGGTGGCAATGGCAACAGCGGCAAGCCGTCTGGCAACGCGCACCCCGACCAAGAAGCCGGCGTCACAGGCACCGGCAGCCGTGGGGGCAGTCGTTGATGATGCGGTTGGCGAAAGAGGGAGACCAGTAATGGAGGATATATGTTCGCGATGTAGTTCGCAGGGTTTGCTTAGGAAAGAGATGATGGTGACCCGAGGATGTCAGGATTTTTGCCCACGCACTGCAAAAAATACGAGGAGTACGACTGCAGACAAGAGCTGATTGGGTGGAAGTGTGCCGAGAGGTCGTATCTCGCGAAAGTACGATTTAATATGGTTTGTTAGCGATTCCACAGCCTGCATGGCGCCAAGCTATCCTATGTTATTTATTCTAGGTTTTATTTTTTTTTTTTTTTCTGCTTTTGGCTTTGGGAGTTTTTGCACATCATGGAGATAGGCGTAGGACAAATGGAAATAGAACAATGCTCAGACGCCACCAGAGCACTAATGTGACGATACCGCATTCACGTCAGCATTTATTAAACGCAGTCCCATCATCCAAGGCTACGAGATCTTTTTTCTTCATAAGCTTCTGTAAGCGTAAGAAGACTGCTTAGGCTGTCTAACAAAATGAAGGACGACGGACGAAGCTACAAAAGTACGACTATTACGGAGGATTACACGTACGTAGAGCTCCCACATGCAACTTTGTCAAACTTACGCGGCGTGTGGCCTCCACTAGGACAAAACATTGCACAAATTCGACTGATCGAAGTCAGCCACCCCTGTCCCGTCTTTGGCATTCCACGAAATGCTTTACAATTCTGAGTAGAGTATTACGAGAGCGGCTTAATGTGTAGACTAACGTGAAGCCTATTATCCAATGGCGTGCCCCATACGAAGTCACCGTTGTGTTCAGGTCGTCTGGCGCTTGTCCTTTTTGTTACTATGACTATCCATAGGAACGGACAGAAAAGACCAAACGCGTTGTGCTCGTATACTTTAGTCGTATGAGCGTAAATGTCAGGATGAGGCCATTGGTGGCACGTACGAGCACAAGGACGTCGTATTCACACAAAGTATGAGTATTATGGCAATCCCTGCACGTACGCCCTTCCAACCTCCAAGTCTCAGGTAAAGTGGGATTGTCGCGCAAATTAGATGGAAAAATCCCGAGCTCAGACCTGGTGCGCGCTGGGCAACAGAGAGAACCACACGAACCGCGTTGCCTTGCTCTGTGCCAAGGCAAGTAGCTCCTCGAGCTCAAACTGCATTGATTTGCCGCGTTATACCGGTGAGCTGCCCCGTCAAGCTCGTAAATCCTCGGGGATACTGGCGTGGCCCATTCCAGCCAGCTTTGCACATGTTGCTTGACAAAGTGTTGAGCTTGCTCAGCTTTTCATAAGAAAAGCTCGGGCGTGAACTGTGGAGCCATTGCGCGTATCTGTCTATCCTAGGAACATGGATACAAAGTGCACAGGGGTTGTTACCAAATTTATGTGTGCAAACGACATATGCCGTATGGAGATTCAAGTACTGTTGTCGTAGCTTCTCCCATGCCCCCCTCGCCCCATTTCCCAAAATGCTCGTATGCCACACGGTAAATAACGACGCGACGCGTCTCCACTCTATTCTTTGCTTTGTTAGGCGCTAAAACGTCATGTGACTTGGCGTTCGAGTCAGTCTACTTAAGCATCTCGCGTGAACCGATTTTTTCACGTCTTTGTTTCTTTGTTCCTTTCTTCCCTCTCTTTTATTTTCTGTCTCTCTTCTCTTTCTCGTCCTTCTTTTTGTTCTTCAATTCGTCTCTTCGATAACCCATCTTCCCACGTCTCTTTCCAATTCGCATCTGGCATCAATCTGCATTGCTTCCGCAGAATTTCCCTGTATACTTTACCTCGCAATGGCCACCAACGTGACTCCTTCAAAAACGGTATGCTACGTCTTTCTGCCATCCGCGTCTCGTCACCCATTTACGCGTCTTCTTTTTTTCTGTTTTCTCTGGCTTGTATCTCTTTGGTGGTTCTCTTATTCTTCTGCATTAGTATGCTAACGCGCATCTTTGTGACAGGCCGCGTCGGCCATCGAGTCCTTCAAGCTGGATTCGCCCGTCAAGAAGCTCGACTTTGGCGACGCCAACAAGGAGAACTGCCTTGTCGAGGAGGCCAAGCCTGTCGAGCTTGCCAAGAAGGACGAAGTCAAGAAGTCTGTGGTTGAGGAGGCAAAGCCCGCTGTGGCTCCCACAATCAAGCCCGCCGAGGCCGATGAGCCACTGCTTCAGGAGAACGGGCAGCGCTTTGTGCTGTTCCCTATCAAGTACCACGAGGTGAGTTCCGCAGATCCAGAGCTGTTTGGCAATGCTCATTTACGCGTGTTTGACGCGAACCGGCGCGTGTGGCGTCGCGCGAGCCTGGGGTTTCTCGTTTGCTGACAATTGTCTTTCATAGATCTGGCAAATGTACAAAAAGGCCGAGGCATCTTTCTGGACGGCTGAAGAGATTGATCTGTCCAAGGATCTGCACGATTGGAACAACCGCCTGAATGATGACGAGAGATACTTCATCTCGCACATCCTGGCCTTCTTTGCCGCGTCCGACGGTATTGTCAATGAGAACCTCGTGGAGCGTTTTAGCGGCGAGGTTCAGGTGCCGGAGGCTCGCTGCTTCTACGGCTTCCAGATCATGATGGAGAACATTCACTCGGAAACGTACTCCCTTCTCATCGATACCTACATCAAGGATCCCGCCCAGCGCACTCATTTGTTCAATGCCATTGACACCAGTACGTTTTTTTTTTTTTTTTTTTTTTTGGTTGGTTGGAAGGTGTACGCAAATAATACTAACTATATTTTTGCAGTTCCCTGCATTCGCAAGAAGGCCGACTGGGCTCTGCGGTGGATCAGCGACCGCGAGTCCACCTTTGCTCAGCGTCTGGTCGCCTTTGCTGCTGTCGAGGGCATCTTCTTCAGCGGCGCCTTCTCATCCATTTTCTGGCTGAAGAAGCGCGGCTTGATGCCCGGCCTGACTTTCTCCAACGAGCTTATCTCGCGTGACGAGGGCCTTCACACCGACTTTGCCTGCCTGCTGTTTTCGCATCTGAAGAACCGCCCCAGCAAGCAGGTCATTCAGGACATCATTGTCGATGCTGTCAAGATCGAACAGGAGTTTTTGACCGAGGCGCTGCCGTGCGCGCTGCTGGGCATGAACTCGACTCTCATGAAGCAGTACATTGAGTTTGTGGCCGACCGCTTGCTGGTTGCTCTTGGCAACGAAAAGGTGTACCGTGTCTCCAACCCCTTTGACTTTATGGAGAACATTTCTCTGGGCGGCAAGACAAACTTCTTTGAGAAGCGCGTGGGCGAGTACCAGAAGGCCGGCGTCATGGCCAGCACCAAGAAGGAAGAGCCCACGTCTGACAACGCAGACGGTGGCGACTTCAACTTTGACGACGACTTTTAAAGCAAAGGCTGCTTGCAGTTTTATGTTTATTTTTATTTTTTTGTGTATATTCTCCTTTTGTCTATTAAGGCTTCTCTCTCCGCGTCTGGTTTTTTGCAACAAGTTTGCAAGCATATCCATAATCCATCGGGAGATTGAGGCAATTGTCTACTGGGGGGTTGGCTTGGTTGGCTTGGGTCTTTTAGAGACAGTGGGACGGTGGGCGAGCGAGGAGACAAGAGGGAGAACAAGTGGCTTTGTTCGGGCATCACCACTCTCTGCGCACACACCCTACTTCTTATGTTTTATGCTCATTACGGCGTTAAGGCATGATGGGAGTTTTTTAGTCCTTGGTTTTTGTTACAATATTACCACTCTCGCGGTTTGATCTTTAACACGATCTGGTATCCATTTCTTTTTTTGTCCTCTTTGTGGGTTGGCTTGGCTTCTTTTGATGTTTGCGCAGAGAAAAAAAGACAGAAATGAAGACAAAATGCAGAGCTTAATGCTCGCTGTGTAATTGATCGTGTACAAATAGAAGGACATGTTAGTCGAGGGGGGTGATATGGAAAGCCGATTTACAAAACAACAGACTGGCTACGCAGTCAAGTCTTGCTCCAGCGTCAGACCACAGCTAGTTCACATTGTTGGCCTTGACAATCTTTTGGGCGGTAAAGGTTTTCCCCAAGGGGAAGCAGGAGCAATTTCAAGATCTGGCAAGAGCTGGCAAGAGCTGGCATTTTGACTATGCCACATATTTTGTGAACAAGTTCTCTATCTCGAAGCCCAAACAACGCACTCGTTGCGTCACCGTTTGCCCTTCTTCTTCTTGCCCTTTCCACCACCGCCGCCTCCACCTCCGCCAGCACCGGATTGAGGCCGTTGCTGTTGTGTTGCTCCCGTAGATGATGCGCCAGGCTTCGAGCCTGTTGCTGCGGGTGCTGCTGGTGCTGCCGCGGCCTCTGGCTCTGCGTCTGTCATGGGCACATCTTGATCTGGTGCTGCCGCTGGCGCTGATTCTGTTGCTGATTCCGCCGCGGCTTGCTGCAATCCGGCCTGTCGCCGGCTCAGCTGGCCCAGCATCTGCACGAGTCGCGACACTTCGGCCGCCTTGGTTGTCTGGTAGCGAAGGCATACGCCGCTGGCTGGGTCGACTGCCTTGAGAACGAGCTTGGCGCGCGGGTTCTGGCCACTTGATGTAGACGTCGTTGTTGTTGTTGCTGTCGTATCAGCCGTCGGCTTTTGTGACTGCTTCTCGCCCGTCGCTTTCGGCGTCTTGGCCAAACTCTCGTCGGTCTTCTTGACACGACGCTCCGGCTTCGGCTTGACCGAGTAGCGGCAGGAGATTCTTGTCTGAGGAAGCACAACAAAAAAAAGCGTCAGCAAAAGGGGACCCCAGCATCACAATAGTCACTAGCTTTCCTTGACCTTTTCTTGTTTTTTTTTTCTTGTTTTTGACCCTTCTTCCATCATCTCCTCGTCTGCCCGGGCCTCTTTTCCTCCTGCCCATCAAAACTCTTTTTTCCTTACCGTCAGCGGCCGCGCTTCCACCAGTAGGGAAGACTGGCGAAGCCACTCTTGGCTCGATGAAAACGTCGCCATGGCTACAACAATGTTTGAGTATTTTGTCGTCTTTCACAGTCTTTAGTTTGACCAGTGTGTTTCCTTATTTAAGAATTTACCTGGTTAGTCAAGACTTTTGGGGGCTTATTTTATTTTTTGGCGGGGCAGTTGCCCT
Source organism: Raffaelea deltoideospora (assembly GCA_019925385.1). NCBI lineage: Eukaryota > Fungi > Ascomycota > Sordariomycetes > Ophiostomatales > Ophiostomataceae > Raffaelea > Raffaelea deltoideospora. The sequence goes on along the minus strand of JADHKP010000051.1, from coordinate 92,840 downwards.
GCGAACTTCTCAGTCGCATTAATGCCTGGACACCATATGATTGGTCACACATTGAAAAGGCTCGCAGACACCAACCCCCACCCCACAAGAGAGCCCGAGAGAGAGGAAGTATTGTTATGACATTGGAGCGTTAAGGCGTCATTGTATATTAGCCTCACTGTGATTTTCTTTTCAAGCGACTAGATAGCCTATCTGAACATGTAGAAGTCGAGAATTACATCGATGATGAGCCATCCGTCATTCCAAATGATTTTCTGGCACTGGCCTGCAGTTGTACCAATACATCTTTTCTCGTATGTTCTCGCTTCAGAAAACGTTGAAATGGTTTGCTTTCATCCGACAAACCCAAATAACCCAAGACTTTTGAAGTGAATAAAACAACCGCCTCTATGTAGAAAGGCACCTCTCTCCCGCCATTGACGAAAAGAAGACAGTAATATTTTTGGTCTTGATTGCAGCTAGATGATATGACCAAGTGTTTCCGGCTGTGAGGGCTGGTCAGCCTCTGTGAGAGAATGTGTCGTTTCACGTCGGGGACATTTCCCATTTGTCAGTCACAATGTGTTCTGAAAAAGACGATAAGCGTTGTTGTTGTGGTGCCTTTTGAACTGAATGGCTTTGTGAGCAAAGGCATCCAGGGCTTGACCATCCGAAGAGAAGCGGAGGCCTTTTCTTGCGGCAGGCCACTATAGGTCTCTGATATTGCCAGACAAACAAAAGACCGTCAGCCGCGACACGTCGTGACGTGTGGGTCCTTGGCTTGGTGCTCTCGCTCATGTCTCCTTTCTAGCCTTTCCTCTGTCGGTCGTGAGTCATTCTGTCTTCGCCTTTGTCTGATCGGGGGTGACATGGGCCTCGTAATGGTGTCACGGCCGTGATAGGAACCCGGCCACGTAGTTCCGGCCTGCGTACTTTGGTCGTTGACAGAGAATCGCAAAGGGCAGCTTCGAGGCTGCCGCCTCCGCTTCAGGCGTTGGCGTCTGGCAGCCAGAACAAGAGCGACTGGTCGGCGGTGGCAAAGAAGTTGTAGCGGGGGTTGAAGGCCAGGACGGCGGCTTCGCGCTTGTCCTCGAGGACGAAGGCGGGCTTGAGGATCTTGGTCTCGCCCACGGCGGGGGTGGCGGCGGCGGCGGCGGCGGCCAGGACGTCCCACACCATGACGTTTTGCTTGCCGCCTCCGAGGACGTAGCGGCCGTCGGGGGTGAAGCAGCAGTCGCCGCTGCTTTCGAGGCGCGACGGGTCGGCGGCGGCGGCGGCGGCTTCGCCGGTGGCGGCGGCACTGGCGCCCTCGCCGACGGCAGCGCGGCGCGGGGACGCTTCGGACTTGCGCAGATAGGCCTTGAGCGAGCCGTCAAAGGCGTCAAGCAGAAAGTGGCCGGCGCCGCGGGTGCCGACCAGGACGTGTTTTCCGTCGTTGGAAAACTCCAGCTTGGTCCAGCCCTGCAGCAGGCTCTGCTGGTCGACGCTGCCGCACTGGTCAACCAGGTCGAAGATGGCAAACGGCGTCTTGGCGTAGTTGCGGTAGTCGTACAGCAGCACGCTGCCGCTGGAGGGCGAGGCCACGGCAAAGACGTTGCCCGACGGGTCCCAGGCGGCCATGTAGGGGTTGGTCAGGTACAGCATGCCGGCCCAGTGCTTGCTGGCGACGTTCCACAGCCGCACGGTGCCGTCGTGGCTGCAGGATAGAAAATTGTCGGCGCCCGGGTGCATGGCCAAGCAAGTCACCGAGGCCTCGTGGCCTTCAAAGTACCGGATGAAGGAGTTGTCGTGGGTGGCCAGGTAGCGGATGGCGTCTGGGCAAAAGATCTGTTAGGGGGGGCGCAAGTCCACAGGATGGAGAGAAAGCAAAGAAGAAGAAGAAGAAAAAGAAGAAGAAGAAGAAGAAGAAGAAGAAGAAGAAGAAGAAGAAGAAGAAGAAGAAGAAGAAGAAGAAGAAGAAGAAGAAAGGGGGAAGACCTACCGTTCTGCTTTGTGCTCGCATATACTATACTGGAGGACCAATGTGTGAACCGCGCCAGCTTTGCGCCGTACTTTTTGCTGATCAGCGACTTGTCATGCCGGCCCTCCTTGACATTGTAGATCTGGATTGTTTCGTCGCTCTCCGACGTCATGCACAGCTCGCCGGGGTCGTCAAAGTCCAGCGACAGAATCCGGACAGGCTGCTTGTCCTTGGTCTCGCGGGCAAACAGCTTTGTAGGCCGGAAGCTGGAGATGATAGAGGACAGCTCGGTCGTGGTTTCGCGCAGCGTGCGGCTGATGTTGAGAGACGACGAGCCGCCGCCGCCGCTGCTGCCTGGATGGCCAAAGGGTAGAGACGCCGGAGGGTCGACATCCATGGGCACGGCCGGCATGCTTGTCTGGGGGGAAAAAAAGGGAGCAGACCAGCGCCCTTGCAATGCGTTGACGCGCGAGCTGTGCTTTCAAGCCAATGCAAAGTTGAGGGGGGAAAAGAAGAAGAAAAAATTGTAGCAGCTGGGCAAACCGAAAGCAGGCGAAGATGAACAGATTAGAAGTAATATATCGCCTATTCTGTACGGGTAGACAGAAGCAGCTTGGGTGATGGCTCCAGAAAATCAGGAACGGGCAGGTGGGGTCCACTTTTCTGCTCTGGCTGGTGATGAGTGCTCAGAAATGGAGACTGTTGCTTGTGGCTAGTGCTAATGCCGAAGCTCGCCCTGCAAGAGATTCTGGTAAAACTTCGCAAAAGGCAACACAGCTGGAGAGGCCGGCTTCCGGCACTCTGTGGAGAAGTTTTTCCAGCGCAGTGGTGGAGAATAGCCCAGCAAATTATTGGCCGGAATTTTGGTGGTTTTAACATCATTTTAGTGCATCTTACTCCCCCAAGGAAAATCGCCAAGGGGAGGGATGTTTGCGAAAAAAAAAAAAAAAAATCAACCAAGACAAAAAAAAAAGGTGCGAGAGGAGATTGTCTGTAAGACAGCCTGGCAGTCCGAGTCCACTGTCTCTCCGCCCCGCGCATGCACTCTCATTCTTCTTCGTTCTTACAGCAACACGTCAACAGTGTTCTCTCGCGGCGAGACTTCCTTTGAGGTCGGCAACAGCTCGGCAAAAGAGCCCGGATCCCGATCGTGCAAGGCCCGATATTTGTCGCGGGGGAGAAGTGCGCGACTGCGAAACCAGCAGACGCTTTTCGGACGTGACGCGCGCCCCAATTGACCTTTGGTCTTTGCCAGAGACCGTCCTGTGCTGGCTTTGCGGTGCCCGTTGAGGTTGTGCACAACGGCGCTGAGAGCCTCCTCCTAAAGGCCGAAACGCCGAGCCGTTGCGAGGTCGGAGGACCAGTCGGGTCGGACACGTCTGGTTGGACAAGACACGGAAAGGAGAGAGAGAGAGAGAGAGAGAACACAGGCCGGCAGGCGATCAAGATGTCTACAACAGCTGGGTATGTTTTGTTTTTTTTTTTTTTTTTTTTTTTTTTTTTTTTTGTTCGTTGTTGGTTTGTTTTCAAGTGGTGCCTGCCTGCGGCTAAAACTCGTTCAAGAGCCTTCATTGCCGGCGGCATTGCCGCGTGCGGCGCCGTGACGGCAACGCACCCGTTTGAGACGGTCAAGATCCGCATGCAGCTGCAGGGCGAGCTGCAGGCCAAGGGCCACCAGCCGCACCACTACCGGGGCCCGATCCACGGCGTCTCGGTCATTCTGCGCAACGAGGGCATCCGGGGGCTGTACCGCGGGCTGGGCTGTGCGTATGTGTACCAGGTGCTGCTCAACGGCTGCCGCCTCGGCTTCTACGAGCCGATGCGCAAGGGCCTGACCACGGTCTTCTACCGCAACGACGCCGTGCAGAGCCTGCCCATCAACATGTTCTGCGGCGCCAGCTCCGGCATCATCGGCGCCGCCGCCGGCAGCCCCTTTTTCCTGGTCAAGACGCGGCTGCAGAGCTTCTCGCCCTTTCTGCCCGTCGGCACCCAGCACAGCTACCGCAACGCCATCGACGGCCTGAGCCAGATCTTCCGCGCCGAGGGCATCCGCGGCCTCTACCGCGGAGCCGGCGCCGCCATGATCCGCACCGGCTCCGGCAGCTCCGTGCAGCTGCCCACCTACTTTTTCGCCAAGCGCCGTCTCCAGCGCCACCTCGGCATGCAAGAAGGCCCCGCCCTGCATCTGACCAGCAGCACCGCCAGCGGCTTTGTCGTCTGCGTTTTCATGCACCCGCCAGGTATGTGACTATTTTGGTCTTTCTTTCTTTCTTTCTTTTTCTTGCTCTCCCCGCTGACAAGCCAAGACACAATCATGTCGCGCATGTACAACCAGAACGGCAACCTCTACAGCGGTGTGTTTGACTGCCTGGCCAAGACCATGCGTACCGAAGGCTTCCTCGCCATCTACAAAGGCTTCCTGCCACATCTGGCCCGCATCTTGCCTCACACGATCCTGACGCTGTCGCTGGCCGAGCAGACCAACAAGCTCGTCCGCAAACTCGAAAAGCACATCCTGCCCGCATCGTCATTGCCGTCGGCATAAGGACGGGGCGGGGGCGGGGCTTGGGCTTGTGACATCCGACATCGATGCCGCCGTGTGTGTGGTATTTCCTTGCGGTGTTTCGTTTTTGGTTTACTTCTAGAAGTGTCTAATTTGGCATCATACCATTCTGATGGAAGGGGAGAGGGCAACAGTTATTGGCTTGTGCCCCTTTGGATATGAAGCAAGCTTACAGGTGTTGTGCCGCTTTGGATATGAAACAAGTTTACAGGTGTATGTGTGAAGGAGCCGGAAAAAAAAAAAAAGAAAAAAGAAAAAAAAAAAAAATAGAATCGTCATATAAACTAGATTTTTTTTTCTTCATCTATAGTGGAAAAGCATACCAAGCAGCCCAGCATCGAGTCAAAACCGCAATCTATCCGTGTACAGACCGCTCACAGCCGTAGCACAGCTTTCTGGCCCCTTGTGCAAGGGCCGGTCGCACGTCTCCAATTTCGCCTTGCCAAAGGGCATTGCCTACTTCATCGAGGGGCATGCCGCATAAGCCGCAAGACGGGTCGTCGTGGCCGTCGTCGTGGTCGTGGTAGTCTGGCCGCTGCAGCTTCGACATGGTCCTCACCACGTTGGCCACCACAGAAGGGTAGTTTACCTCGACGTCGGCAAAATACCGCGCCACGACCTGTTCGATGCTCAGGTCTTTGTGCGAAACGACGGAGCCGTCGGCCAGGGACGAGGACGGCGCCAGGACGAGATCGCCAAGCGGCGGACGGGCAAGCTGTGTGTAGGCGACGAGCTCTTTTCGAAACAGCTCGCGGAGGGGGTAGTAGAGAGTCGTGCCGGTGGTGTCGGGCGGTGACGGCCCGTTGCCGACTCCTCTGGCCAGGGCGGCCACAGGACCGTCCTGGATCTGCCACGGCAGCGAGAAGCCGCGGCCCTTGGCTGTCTCGGCCAGCGTGCGCTCGGCCAGCGCCGTGGTGCTGCATCCGAGCAGCAAGGCGTCGCAGCCAGCTGCCGCCGCCCGCGCCACCAGCAGCTGCCGCACGAGCAAGTCCAGCAGGTCGCGGCGGGCGGCGGCCGAGGGCAGGCCGGCGAGGAGAGAGCGGAGATCCGGAGCGGCGGCAGGGGCGGTCGCGGCTGCAGAGGCGGCGCCCGATGGGAGGCTGTCCCGGCGCTCCGAAGAAGCTAAAGACGGCGCCAGCAGAGACCAGTCCACGGCGCCCTCGAGCAGCAGGACGTCCGTCAGCGGCACCGCTTCAAAGGCGAACCGCGGGTAGCGCTGGCGCCAGCGGTCCAGCACAGCCTGTGGCCGCGGCTGCTGGTGAGAGCCTCCGGTCTCGCTCTCGGCCGGCGCCAGCAGCGTCTCCGCGTCGACATGCACAACACGCAGAGAAAAGGCGGCATCCCGGCCCTTGGCGAGCCGCCCAAGGATGATCTGCTCGCAGATGTCAACCAGCGCCGACGACGACGGCCCAAAGGAGAGGCCGACAAGGAAAGATTTGGTGCCGGCGTTGTAGTGGCTGCTGCCGTGGCTGCTTCCGTGGCCGCTGCCCTGGCCGCTGTCGTGGCTGCTGCCGCGTCCGCCTGGCGGATGGTGGCTTCTGGTTTCACGATTCAGGCCTTCCAGCCGCTTCACAGCCTTGGTCACCACAAACCGGCAGTAACACTCTCTGCAGACCGGGTCCGTCCGGATGACGTGCTCCGCCTCCCGTTCCCTGCATCGCCTGCATGGCTGCGGACTCTGCTCCGCTGGGGGCGTCGTCATAATATCATTTGCCGCCGCCAAATTTTTTTCTGCTGTCCTTTTGGTTGCATCCACGGCGGTTTGGATTCCCGCCCGTTGGAAAAAAAAAAAAAAAAAAACTTTTGTTTCGACTGGCTCCGCGAACCAGGATAACAGGAAACCAAGCAAGTCAAGGTTCGCTGCAGCGTTTTAAGATGCACGTTCAGATTCGACGTGAGCCTCTTTTATGAACCTTTTTTTTTTAGTGGTATCGCAGGCAGTTTTTAGTTCGCTCTTCAGCCATTACGTGTAGGCTGACTAATGGGACTTTCAGGCGCTTCTTGGACGTAATGCGCGTAACATTCCCATACGAGTACTCCGTACAGTCAGGCAACGCCAAAGAAACAGCATTTTGCATTTTTTGTTGAACTCACGGGATACACGACGCTCGGTTTGAATGCGAGTGAATCGCCAAGCTGGAAATGCAGGTATATTGCCTGTGGATCCAAGTCAGGTAACGCAAAGCTCTCATGGCCACCTTTCTTGAAGTAGGGCAAACTCGCCTGCGAGTCTTCAGTCCGGGCTCCCAGTGTCAATGCCTTCATGATAAAGTTTTAAAAAAATAAAAATAAAAATAATGGCAAGCTTTTTTCTGGCCAGACTTTCATGTCCTGCTTCTGCCTGCCTGGCTGCCTCCCACTTTTCCATAATGAGAGAAAAAAACGTAGTCGAAGCTGCACAAAAACATCACCTAAAACCTCACGGTGTGCTTCTGCAAGATTCGTAGGCAACACTGCCACAGAACACGACTGTGTGCTTCTGCAAGACTCGTAGGCAACACTGGCAACACTGCCACAGGACACGTGTGGCCTCCCGACGACCGGAATGCCGGAGCCGCTCTTTGAAACACAAAGCTGTCTTCACTAGTCCTTTTTTTTTTATGGGACCCCCGCTGGAGCACACTAGACCGCCCAGCCGCCTTGCCCATCCACCCACCCAGCCCCGTGGCTGCCAGCAGTGCAAGGCCCACTGTTTAGGCTACGGGCGGCCTTCAGCCTCTAGATTTCCCCAACAGGCATCCTTTGAAACCAACAAAAAAAAAAAAAAAAAAAAAAAAAAGCACATCTCCTTTTTCGTACTGTGGTGGTCTGCAGTTTTGTTTGTTCAAAACACAATTCGGGAGACGCGGAGGCTAATGAGGCCAACACTTTGGTTTGTCGGTCGTCATACACGAGTATATATATATTTTTTTGCCTGCCAATCCCCAGAAGCTTCCGTTTGTTTTTCTTGGCCATCAGGTCATCAGGTCATCTGGTCCCCATTAGCTCTTTGTTCTTTGTTCCCCCGAGAAGAGCCAACGCATAAAAGAAAACATTATCCTTCCAAAAATTCACAAAGCTCTTCACCTACGCACACATTTTTTTGACAAAATAATAATATCGCCAGGACTTGCTGCATAGCAGTTGGAACTGTCTCGCCTCATTGGGTTGTTCTTCATCAATTGATCATGTATTACGTGTATTACGTCGTACAAGGGACATCCTACTAGGCCGCGCGGGATTTAGACAGCCGTTGAACTTGTTCACTATTACGACCTTAGTTCGTCTCCATTCCACATTCCAGCAGGGGTGTGCGGTCTGGCCACACCAACCCATACAAAGCCCCCGCCAATCGCAGTGCAGCCCACGTCACAGCCATTTGCATATTTTTGTGTCCCAATATCAGCCTTTTTTATTACTCCTGCATTTGTTCCAGTTTCTCCCTTTTTTTTTTGTTCTTTTTTTTTTCCCTTCTCAACCAAAACACGACAGCTGCTGATACTTTTTTTTCCTTTTCCCGTCTCTCTGCAATTTACGGCAAATCGTCTTCCCGTCTGCTTCTCTTTTCTTTCTTCTCCCCTCGGCAGACCTTTTTCTTCGTTTCCATTCAACTTACAGCTTTGTCGCTCAACCTTTCTCAACGAAAACGACTCTCTTTGGTTTAAAGCAGCGGCTTTATTTTTTTTCTTTTTACGCTCCAATTTTGCTCCCATTTTTTTGCACGGCTCGTTTGGCCTCGTCTTTCGCCCTCTTGTCATCAACCTAGCCCTCACCATCAGCCGATGTCGACATCAGGCGGTCAGCGCCTTTGTTGATCTGTCGCACCCGCATCTGCTCAGCACTCTCCAAAGCGGTTGCCATGGTTGAGGTTCGCTCAGAAGGCGGGGTGCCGCCGTCATCCACCGCTGCCACCGCCCCTACACCAATGGCAACAACAGCATCCGTAACAGCGGCCACCAAGTCGCCACAGGCCCTTCAGACTTCCAGCAATTCTGTGCCGGGGCGGTCGTGGTCGCGAGACCAGCTGGTTGTCGACTCCTACCGGTCACCCATCAACCAGAACGGGTCTTTTGAGTTTGACCGTGTCATCAAGAGTGGCTACGTGCAAAAGCGGACGCAAAAAACAAAGGTGTGTGTCTCTTGTGAGAACGGGAGAGTGGTGTTTTGCCTGCTTCTGTGGTGTCTGCTTGCTTTTGTCTTTTTATCCCCATGAATGTTTGACTCATATTTTTTTTGTCTTCCCTAGACTTGGAGGTCGATATTCCTTGTGCTGCGCCCCAATACGCTCTCTATCTACAAATCGGACAAGGAAGACAAGCTGCGACATAAGATCTTCCTGTCCGAGCTGACGGCTGTGACGCTCTTGAAAGACCCAAAGCAGAAACGGCGGCATGTCTTTGGTCTCTTTTCGCCATCGCGCAACTTCCACTTCCAGGCAGCCTCGGACGACGAGGCCCGGCAATGGGTCGAGCTGATCCGCACCGAGGCCCGCATTGAGGAGGAAGAGGAGGAGATGTTTATGGCGAGCCCCATTGTGCAGCAGCGTCAGTCCTACGGCTATGGCTTCGGCAGTCTCTTCCCTGCGACTGCTGCCTCTCCACCAGGCACGGCGCAGGCGCATTCCGCGCAACCCGCACAGGGCAGCCAAATGCAGCAGCCAGCGCCACAGCACCCCTACGCACACAACTACCCTTACCGTTCGCACCCGTCTTCCGAGTTTCCCCTCTCCGATCGCGAGCGTCTCGCGTCCAGCTCACCCGAACCGGCCGTGCCCATATCTATACCCGTGTCCTCGGCGAAGCAGCAGCAGCAGCGGCAGCAGCAGCAGCAGCATTATGCAGCGGTGATGGATTCATCCGGCTGGTCAGGCAACGAGTTTGCGTCTTCCGACTATTCAGACGGCGACAACATGCGTCTGAGCTGGCAGCAGCAGAGACAACTGCCCGGTCTGTCTTCCGAGAGCTTGGCGGGCCAGTCACCGCCACACCCGGCGTCGGCGTCGTCGCCGCCTATGCTCCACCAGCCAGCCGGCGGCCAGGCCGGCTGGGGGGCAGCCGCTGGCGCGGCGGACAGGCCGGCCGTGGGCGGCAGCCACCGCAACGTCAGCCAAAGCAGCGGCATCGGGCAGCTGGAGATGACGGATCCCGACCGGGTCGTATGGCAGGGCTGGCTGTGGTTCATGCGCAGCAAGGGCGGCGTGCGGCAGTGGAAGGACTCGTGGGCGGTGCTGCGGCCGCGCAACCTGATTCTGTACAAGGACGAGTCCGAGTATGCGGCGCAGTTCATTGTGCCGCTGCCGTCGGTCCTCAACGTCGTCGAGCGCGATCCCTTCAGCCGCACCAAGCGCCACTGTCTGCAGATCATCACCGAGGAGCGAAACTACCGCTTTTCCGCCCACGACGAAGAGACGCTGCTGCAGTGCCTCGGCGCCTTCAAGAGTCTCCTGGCCAAACGGCGAGAGCTCAAGATGCGGGCTGCCGCTGCTGCTGCCGTGGCCACGTCGTCAGCCCTCCCTTCAGCCGACCCGCAGCAAGGACAGCTCCAAAAGCAGCAGCAGCAGCAGCAGCAGCAGCAGCAGCAACAGTCACCTCCTCCACCGCCACCGCCCATCATCGAAGCCACTCCGCCAACACCCAAGACGCCAGCCACTCCTGCAACGATCAAAAGCTGACCGAATCAGGCGGTATGCTTTTTCCTTTTCTTTACATACACACCACACATATATATAACGCCGCTATGTTTTCACAGACGTCAATGTAGCGACCAGCGATCTTTGGTTTGATTTGGCTAGCAAGGCCGTTTTGGGGGGAGTTGTATACCACCAGATCTTATGAGAGCTATGAGCCCATGACTATTAATTTTTCTTCTGATGTTTTTTTTTGGTGTCTTTTGGGGGTAGTGTGAGGGAGAGCAGGTTGAACGATTGAGCTGGTTGACAAACTGAAGACGTGGTTACGAATGCAATGATGCTCAAAAGATCAAGTCTTGGAAAGTCTTATTTTCTTTAATGTATTTATTGCTTAGGATGCTTGACGCACATGGTGTCAGAAAGCCACACACTGACAATGAGAAGATGTGCCTGCTCAGCACGATATGTTCGTCCACAAAACAGCGCAATCATCAAAGTGAATCGGCGTGAGATTGCGAGCATTGCAATTGTCACCCGTCCCCAGGTGTCTTGAAGCTTGTTTCGCCGAAACTCGGTCGGTCTCGGTAAGACAAAGTGTCGGTGTTCCCGAATTACGGATTTTCGACCGTTCTACCTCAATACAGAAGGCGGCGTTTGATGCTCTCACGAGATTCTCCTATGATTACTCTGCGGCGCAATATGTCAACGACCTGCACCTTCCCTTCTCGAAGCCTTGCCGACTGAAACGGTCACGGGAATTCACGTGTTCTGCGGAGCAATAGGACGACGTAATGCTCTTTCTGGGTGGCAGTTACAGCGGCTGACTGGGACAATGGCTTTTCTGTAATAATGCCGAGTAATTTCTATTGATGTGCATGAAGATAAATTTTGCAGTTAACTAGGCTAACGTAGGCAGTCCTGTAATATTTGCCACGTATGCAGAAATGCGGAGTCACATGACTTTAGTAGATCACGTGACCACAGCATCCAACACCGCCTGCCAGGACTGCCGAAGTAAACCGAAAGAATAGGTACATGAATTAAAGGCAGTAAAGCCTACGAAAGGAAAGTACCTTTTCGGTACAGTAACGAACGAAATAAAAAACGAAAGTGAAGTCTAGTGTAGGCCCTGTAACGGGTCTAATAACAAAGGAAAGAAAAAAAGAGTGGAGTTTTTTCTCAGCCGTTTTAGCATTGTTTTTAAGTAGGTGATCGAGTGCATCAGATCTCTAGGACTCTCAGACGAAGCAGCTTGACGGTAACAGTATGTTTTTACTTTAATAAATGCTTCGTAAAGACGTCTGTAACCATTTACTTAATAAATTTATATTTAAGTCTGAATTCCTCGGATTTAATTTTCTTAATTATTCACTTATAACGGATGTTAATGTATCGCGTACGGCCTTTTTTATTAAGTGTTAAGACTGTTAATATAACGTTTTAACTATTAATAAATAATAATAAAGGAGTTTATTAAAGTAATCGAAAGTCTCGTAATAACGAGAAGACTTAAAGAAGTGCACGGTCAGTTAACGTTAAATTAATAAACTTAACTTTCGTAATAAATAAAGTGACGAAAGATTACTTTTTTAACTTTTAAAAGACAAGTCCGTTTATTAAATAAATAACGTAACCGTTTATAAACCGTTTAAAAGGCAAATTATCGCCGTGAGACGCGTCGTTAAAAGTATAAAGTTTAAAGTCGTTAACATATTCTTTATCACTTAAACAAAGGGCGTACATTTTAATCATTGTTAAATAACGATATAAATGCTTTAAAAGGTGTTAATACACCTTAAAAAGACCTTTATTAACTTTTAAAAGCTTATTAATAATATAAGTGATATTAAGCCGAGTATTAATTACGAAGTAATTAAAAAAGCTTATATACCGTAAATATTTACGTTAACGATTAATATTAAGTTTTTAAGTTATTAACAACGTAAGGCCGGTAAGTTATAACGTAAAGACGCCGTTAAGGTCCTTTAATTAAAATTTTTATAAAATCTTATTAATATAACTGTGTTAACTAATATAAATCAGTCGATTTACGCGGTCGCGTTAAATTTAAAGTCTTAAATAAGTGACAACTTGTCTTAAAGGACGTAAATTAAAAAGCTTACTTAATTAATCACTAACTTCTTTAATGATTTATAAGTTTAACCTTATAATAAAAAGGTCGTCGACATAAATTAAAACAAACGCGTCCGTTATTTAATTACGAAAAAGATAAAGGTTAATGTTAAATATCTTAAATCCTAATGATTTTATAATGAGAGTAAGGGTGTTAAACCATTAACGAAGGCTCCTCGTAAAGCCGTAAAAAGCCCGTTTAAGTTAATAAACGCGACGCGTACCGTTTATAAAGCCATAAGGTTGTTTAATAAAAACGTTAATACCGTTTAAAATTGTCGCGTTAAAAAAGGCTGCCGTAAAATTAAATTATTTTAATTTAAAGTTATAAATTACGTAATAAACGAGAAAAGTCTTAAGGTTAATAAAGAAAGCGACGGTAATAAAAGTGTTAATAATTAATCACTAATTTATGCTTTTAAAGTTATTATAAATAACTTAATAAGCTTTCTTTTTATTATTTTTATTTATATAAACCTATTTATTAAGTAATATAATTACGTTAAACGGTTTATTAATTAAATCTTAAGCGTACATTTTAATTAAACGATTAAATTACGCTTACATTATAAGCTTTTAACTTAATTTAAAGTTAAAGTCGAAGACAGTTTACCGAAAGGTTTTTAAAGACTTAAAAAAGTCCTTTTAAATAACTTTAACGTTAAATATAATAAAGTAAAAGGTTTTAATTTTTAAGGCTTTCGAAATAAATAAAGGATTTTTTAAACTTTAAAGTAAAAAGTTAATATCCTTAAAAGAGGTTTAAGTAAGGTTAATATTTTTTAACCGTCGTTTTCGTAAAATTTAACCTATAAAGGCTTAATAATTTAACCGTGGTTTATTTTTAATAATTATACGGTGAGGTATAATTAAGCCTAAGGTAATAGTTACTTTAAAAGTAGTGTTAATTATCGTTAATTTAACAGTGGTTTAAGAGGCGAACGTAAAAGCCGTTATTTTAATAAAAGCGTTATTCGTATTATTATCACCTTTAATATCACCTTTGATATTATTTTTAATATTATTATTAATATTATTATTAATATTATTAATAGTATTAACCTTAACCTTTTAACCGTCATCGAAATTAAAGTCGTCTTCGTCGTCTTCGACAAGGTGAATCGGTAATAATTTCAATAAATAACGTTTAAAAAAAAAAAAAGGCTTAATTAAAGTAACCTATGAGGTTTATGGTTAAAGAAAGGTAAAAGGAGTCGGTAAAGGTATAATAACATCCTTAAACTTAAGTGTAAATGATGTCACTTAGCCCACGAAGAGCGTAAACGCCTTTTACGCTATTTCTAACTACGTATTTAACTGTCTTATTACTTCTTTAATAAATATTTATATCGTAAACGAAGCGGAGTTATAGTTAAATACAACTATACCCTTAATTTAAACCTTTTCTTCTTTTATTAACCGGTTTAAAGGATTCTCTTTAAACCGAATTAACGAAACTCTTAAAATTTAATTAATTTTTAAAACGAAAACTTAAAAAATTCGTCCGTGGTTATTAACGTAATTAATTAACTTAACCTTAATTACTTTAAATAAAAATTTATCATTACGTTAACGATATACCGCTTTTAAGTACACATAAATAATATAACCGTAAATACGAAGATGAAAGAGATAAGGTTTAATAACGCTATCGTTAATTTATAAAACGCGTAATAATCTTTTATAAAGTGATTAATGTTTAAGGTTACACGTAGTTAATAATAAGTTAATGGTTTACATTATTGTTTCGACTATAAAAGGCTATAAAAAAGTAAACAAGCCCACGTTAATTAAAACGAAACAAGCCCGTTAAAGTATTATATAACCGACGCGTTTAACGACGCCGTTTTATCAAAGAGTATACGACGTAATTATTAATAAAACTATACCCTTATTTTTAATAACTTTATAAAACTTTAAAGTTTAAAATAATTAAAAAGTAAAGTTAAACTTAATGCCTTTGTTATAATTAAATGCTTTAATTTATAAACTTAATTAACGTTTAAAATAAGTTAAAAATAATATTACGACGTTAAAAATGTTAAATTTAACTATAATAAAATACACTTAATAATATTTTAAATACACATCGACGAAGTAAATAAAATATTAAAAACCACGAAATTTAAGTTAATAAAGGATAACGTTTATATAAATTAAATAACTTAAAGCGTGTATAGAATTAAAAGGGATTTTATTAATGATTTCTTTTAAATTTAAAAGTCGATAAACTTTATAATGTTAATGATTATTAATATTTATAAGTTAAATTTAAACTTGTTTATAAGCTTGAATAACGACATCCTTTAAAGTATATAATAACCGTTTATATATGACTTAATAATTTATAAAAACTATAGTTATACTTACGTTTTTAACTGATTTTACTATAAAAAATAAGACGTTATTACGTTAAGTTAATTACGTAAGTTAATTACCGTTAATGTCTTAAATAACGTTATTCATTAAGTTAAAATGTAATCCTTTAATGCGTAAAACTCCCGTTAAAATTAAATTGTAAAGAGACTAAAGAAAAAATAAAACATTTTCGACGGTTATAAAGATAAAATTACCGTTAAGTTTTAAAAGGTTAAAAACAACAGTGCCCTCTTAAATCATTATAACATAGTCGCCTTAAGCCGTTTTCGTTATAACAAGCGCTTATAATTAATACAAGTCTTAAAATCACTTAAGTGAGTTAAAGATGTGATAAAATGTATCGTAGTTAAATAATAATTAATTAACTAAGTTAATTAAGTTAACTATTATAAACGATAATAAAAAATTGTTAATTTTAAATAAAAAGTTAATGATTTAATAAGTTATTAAATTATTAATGTTACCTTAATTTTAAGGCGTATTTTATTAATTATTACCTCGTTTTAACCTTAAGTAAAAGTGCTTTTAAAAGTAATTATCTTTACCTCCATAATAACATTGTTTATAATAATTATAAGTTTGTTAATTAATAAGGTGTTAAAATTTACAAATTACGTAATTAAGTTCACTTAAGTAACGCTTAACGTAATATTCCGTCTTTTTAACTTTTAATCACCGTAAAAAAGGCTTAAATTTAATTAATGTCTTATTTTAAACATTTTTATTATCCGTTTAAAATACGTTAATTATAACAACGTTATTATCTTTATTTAACTGTTTACACCGAATTATAAACTATAAAACTATATCATTATAATTTAACCGGTCCTTATTATATTTTATTTTATAATCATAAACTATAAAAAGAAACAACGGTTTAAATTCTTACAATAATAAAAGAACGAGTTAATTTAAAGTCAGTGTAGCTTTTATGCCTTATAAAGTAATAAAAAAGGTTTAAAATTTTTAAAAGAAGGCCGTCGATGTTACGAATTGTTAAGGTTAGTTAATAAAGTAAGTGAAATCACATAAAAGGATCATAAGTAATACTAAAGGTAAGGGGGCATTTGTAATAAGACTAAGTTTTATCCTTTTTAATTATTTAAAGGATTCGGTGACCTCTCTTATAATCACTCACTAATTAATAACGTAACCTTAATTACATAAAATGCCTTACGCCTTAACTCACGTACCCTTCGTTCTTTAAAGCCACGTGATCACAATCTAACGATGCGTATTACATTTATAGCTTATATTATAACAATTGTTCCCCTCCTTTATAACTCTTACCCTTAAAAGCCTTACGTTGTTTATAATTAATCCTTAAATAGTTAATGTAATCGTAAACAACGAAGTTAAGATTTTTTTATTAAATAACGATTATTTATATTATTTAAATTTTATTCGTGAAGTTATATATATAAACGTAATCCTTTGTTATATTTGTTTAATCGCTTTTTCTTTATTCATTTATTAAACAACGTGCGCCTTTTTAACGTATATAAAAACGCGCTTCGTTTTTTATGTTTATTTTAAAAATTTTTAAATGAGTAGTTAATAACTCTTTTTCTCTTCTTTTATTTAACACTTTTTTTAAAGATTTTTTTATATAACGAGTAATTAACGATTTATTTATTTTTCTCTTTTTTTACACATTTCTTAAAACTTTTATTAAGTAAATAATTATTATCCTTTTTCCTTTTTTATCGTTTCACGCTTTATTTATCATTTTTCTTTTAACGAGTCGTTGTTATCGTATTTAATCATTATCTTTTCCTTTTCTTTTAATTAATTATAAACCCGTTATAAACGCTTAAGAAGAATCGACGTTAACGCCGTTAAGAGGCTCGTCGACGACACGTTATAAGGTAAACGCCGTCAACCCTTATAAATAAGTCGATTAATATTACTGCCTCTTTCGAAATGTTCCGTAAACGGTTAAACGCGTTACTCTTTTACGCTGTCTCGAAGTTTTCACGGTTGACTCCTTCCTTTTCGGCCCGTAGTCTCGTAATGTTAATTATTGTAAAGATTATAACCGTATTCATTATGTATCGTTTTTCGTTACGCCTTTAATAATAACTTAAGGCGAGTAATTAACGAAACGCGCGTGTTCTCCCGTTAATAAACGATACGTTACTTTTATCGGTTATAACCGGAGTTAATATTATTACCGTTAATTAAAACGACGACGACGATAATATTAATTATTATATAATCGACCGTATTAACGATAGTAACGATAACGATAATAATAATAGTAATAATAACGAAGGTAACGATAATAAAAACAATAATTATTCCATTATTGTTAACCGAAACGACGAAAAGACATAAAAGGTTAAAGAAGAGGATAAAGAGGTAAAGGAGGAAGAGACAAAGTAATAAAAGGTTATATAAAAAGGCGAAGAGATGAAAAAAGAGATGAAAGAAAACGAGGTGAACGAAGACGAGATAAAAGGAGTGAAGTATAAAGACGAGTTAATAAAGCTTAAAGACTAAGACGACGAAGAGACGATTATAGTCGAGTTAAACTTCGTCGACTTTAAATAAATTTTCACACGTAACCTTTATTATAACGCGTATATATTATACATTATCGTTACGTTAAACGTGAGTCACAGAGGAATGACGCCGTGAACTATTATATACACTTTAGGTGCTTTGTTAAGGTGTATTAAGTGTAAATAAAGACAAAAGTTTTATATTTCTCCTTTCGCCCTTATAGTTAAAAACGTACGTGACGTATTATAGGCTGTCGTTTACATTAACGATTTCATCGACGAAATCGTATACGAAAAAACGACGACATTTAAAGGTGATAATGACGATACGTAACCTTTAAAGGCGTACACTCTTCGTTTATTATCGATCACCTTAATGAAAAAGGTGATGCGTTTAACGCGACTTTATTAACGTAATTATAAGTTAATAAAGAATAAGGCATAAACTTAAAACGTTCGTTTTCGATATAAACGTTTTAAATAAAACGTTTTATTAACTTATTAACGAAACGTGGCCTTAATCGTAAACAACGAAGTCGCTTTTTTTCGGTTAACGTCGATTAACGTAAAATTCCACGTTTAATTAAATATACGTTAAGAATTTTTAAACGTTATACGTATTATCTTCGTCGTTAAAAGATTAATTAAAGTAAAGGTCTTTCGTCGTTTAAATACTTTCGACTCGACCTTTATTAATTAATAAGGCGTCTCGTCGAATACTCTCCGTTACGTCTTTATTAATACTGTCTCTTTTTTAAGTTTTAAGTTTTAGTCTTCTCTTTTATTATTTTATATTAACTCTTTTAATAGTCGTATTATAGTTTTTTTTTTATATATGATCGTAGTCATTTTTTTTCTTTTGTCGTTATATAATATAATAAAATTTTAACTTTTTACTTCGCTTTTTTTCTTTTTCTTAATACGTTTTTTAAACGCTTTAATTATATTTTATATATATGTTATATCTTTTTTAATAACTCATTAGTTATATTCGTTAAGTTATTTAACTTATTTAACGAGGTAAAAAGTCTTTCTTTTTTAAATTGACTTATCTTTAACAGCTTTCATTTTTCATTCGTTTAAGTTATCCTTTAATGATGGCATTAATATTTACTTTTTATTATTTACTCGCCTTCGCTATAGTTTTAAGAGTGCGATTAAAAACACATTATATAGTTTATTATACTACTTTAACAGTGTAATTTTATATATTTACGTACTTATTTTCTTTAATACTTTAAATGGTTTTAAAAACTTTAATATTAACTTTTTATGTGATAGTTTTAACTTAATGTTTTAAGTTGATAAAAAGATAAAGTCTTTTTATTTAAAAGTTATTTCTTTATAATTTTTATTATAATATTTAATTTATGCTTTTTATACTTTTTATTAATGTGTTTTTACCGTCTCTTTAACTTATCGTAGTTTTTTTAATTTATTTATGATTATTAATACCCCTCCTTTATTAACGACGACCTTAACGTTAATAAAAGTATATAAATAATAATTATAATATATAAAGAAAAGTGTTTAATTTATAATAACATTAATTATATTATTATATATAAATTTAATATTTAATAATAACATTAACTAATTTAATTAAGTGTTATTAATAAATATACGTAAATAATGTTTAAGTGTTTAATTTATACGCTTTATTTATTCATTTATTTATGGATAGTATATAATGAATAGTCTTCGTCGAATCGACAATGAATAATAAAACTTCTTTTAAAAGTTATTAATAAACATAAAGCCTTTGTTTAACATAATGCCCTTAAACACTTTATATTATATTTTAATCCATATATATAAGAGTTATGTTAATACATTAAAGGTGATTTTAATTGTTATTAAAATAAAGTGTATTATCTTCGTGTATTTATTTACTATTATTAAGATAACATTAATTAATTATTTTTAATGTTATACTTTCGATAAACCAATGATAAAGTTTATAAACAATTCTCGTTATGGTTTTTTTAAAACTGACAATGATTAAAGTTTTTTATATAACTTATGTCTTTTAACTATAATTCTTTAATAAATTTTATAAAACGTTATAAAGTCGTTAACGTCTCGATCGAGACCTTTTTAATACATTTTTCTTTTTATAAACTCTTTTATTTTACGTCGTTTAAAATGACTTGTTATAAGCTTAACGTAATATCGACGAATAATTTCTCGTCGTATTATTTCGTTTTATAATATATAAATTTATTATTTATATTTAAAAAAGTCATTTTTATTAACTTTTTAACGAAAATCTTTTAATGTTTCGATATATATAAAATCTTTCTTTTTTTAATATAATAAATCATTGGTTTATAAGGTTAAGATTAATTCCTTTAATAGTCTCGACACCTCGAGGGGTTAAGCCTTTTCTTTTTATAGTATCGCTTAAGCCATAGTCAATGGCACAAACTACTTTAAGATCGAGTCTTTTTAAACTCGTCGTATAATAAGTAAGTCGCTTTATTATCGTCGATAAAACACCTTTAAGTAATAAACGTTAATTTATTAAATTTAAATAAACATTTTATTACGTTTATTACTTATTTACATTTTATATATAATAAGTTAAAATATTTTCTTTAACCTTTATAAATAACTCTCTTTAACCACGACTTATTAAATACGGACTCCTTTAATCCGTTTTTATATAAAGATTAACACTTCTTACGTAAATATAAGTTTTTATTTTATTATTAATAATAAAACATTGTTATCCGTCTTTTTTAAATTAAATATATAATTTAATCGCTTTAACGACGCGTTTACCGAATTTCTTTTATTAAGTTAATGTTTAATTTCAAAATTAAATGACATAAAGAATATACATTAACGTGTTTACTTTTCATTTAACTTTTATTATTATATAAATGTTTAAAGGTTAATATAATTTAATAAGACTTTTACCTTTTTTCGACTACCCTTTAAATATTACCTTTAATGCTTAAAGTATTTAACTATTATTATCATCTCTTAGTTTAAGGTTTCGTAATTTAATTTTAAACCCTTTCACTTTTTAAATTAAAATATAATTAAATAATATCTCCTTTTCTTATTTAATTAAAATAACACATTAACATTAACTTCTTTTAATACATCAATTTTAAGTTTTAAATGTTTCATAAAATTATAATATTTTAATAACGGAGTTTACGTAAACTACTTCTTTAACGCCTTAAATATACCTTATTAAATAATAAATAACTATATTACTTTTAACTTTCGACCCTTTTTTATACCTTTAAACATTTCGTTTAACGGCTTTATAATAATCGAATATTTATAAATAAACCTTTTATAAAAATTATAAAAGTTTAAAAAAACTTAAATATTTTTATAACTCTTTGATTTTAATCATTTTTAAATAACTCGAATCCTTTTAAAGTCTATTTTAACTTTTTTTATTATAAAGATATATTTAAAAAACTTTACTTCTTTTTAATAAAAACGACACTTTAATAAACTCGTATATAATTATGTTAAACGAAGCCTCGTTAACACTTCACGTAAGTGTTTTATATACTCCTCTTTCGTTTTAAAAAACATAAAAACGTCATTTATATATATAATATATATTATATTTAATAATCTTTATAAAAATATATAAATATAATATTAAAATATAACCGAAGTATTCGTAAACTTAAATGGTAATACGACATACTTAAAATGACCGTATCACGTACGAAACGTTATTTTTCATTTATTTCTTTCTTTAATACGAATTCGATAATATATATCTTTAATGTTAAACTTTAAAAAAAACTAAGCTTTATTAATACGGTTTAAAATCTTTAATATTAATAATAACGAATAACGATTTTTTATCGTAACCTTATTAAGTTTTTAATAATCGACGTAAAGTTATAAAGTTTCATTTTTCTTAAGGACGAATAGTATAAAGGCCTTTATTAAACTTTTAAATGATCGAATTTTATCATTCGTTAAATTAATATTTATATAAGTCCGTAATTTTTATAACTCCTTTTTTAATAAAAGATAAATAACTTTATACGACGGTTATATATTTAAGAGTAAATTAATTATATAATTCGTCTTTTTAACTTTTAAAAGCATAATAAACTTAATAATGTTAAAGACGTTTATATATTTTTAAAGTTTTAATAATACACCGTCTTATTATTAACTTTTCGTCGACTCATCGATTAATAAATATTTCTTCGTTTTATTCACCGTTAATATAAACGGTATTACTATAATAATAAAAACGATAATGTTATTTTAAAACCCTTTTATAAACTTTTTTAATAAATAAAGTTTAAAGTCTTTTTAACTATAATTAAATTATTAATAGTCATTAAAGTATAAGTTAATTCGAAAATGTTTAAAGTTAATGACTCTTAATAATACTAAGTTAACTTTCGGTTCTTTTAACCGATTTAAAGTGACACATTATTTAATCGTAAACTTTTCTTTACCTCTTTAATCCTTAAAGGTAATTAACATTTCTCACACTTTAAAATTATTTAAGTTACTTAAATTTACTAATCTCATTTTAAAAACGTGTGTTTTCGCCTTTTAAAGTTATACTCATTTTACGAATTAAATATTAATAATATTATACTTTAAATTAATATTTAAATTAACTATAACATTAAAGATTTTATTACCTTTTATTAATCTCATTATATACTTACGTTACTTAATAAATATCGTTTCGCCTTATATAATAAACTCTTTATAAAACGAGTTTAATTTTTTAATTCCTTTTTTTATTTATCGTTTTTTATAACATTAACGTTTTAACTTTTCGTTTACTTATTACAGTTAAAACAATTAAATAAAATATGTCTTTTTTTATAATAAATATAATATTCGACCTTTAATATATTTTTATTTAATTATTCGTTATTATTTCGGTTAATCAAGGATTTTCTTATCGTTATAAAGCGGCGATAGTCTTTTTCTACACTTTTTACTCGCTTTAATTCTCTTTCGCGAATCGTCGTCGACTCCTTTTCGACTTTTCTCTTATTCCCGTTTTATTTTTATAAATTTTTTATCTTTAAAATAAGGTCGTAAAAAGAGATAATATAATAATTAACTTTTATAAACAACGATCGTTTAAGTTAATTTTATAAATTAAAAAAGAAAGTCTTTTTTTAATGTTTTATAAAAAGTTTATACATTTTTAACTTTAAAGACCATAAGTATATAAGAAATTCATTAAACGACTACCCCTTTCATTAATATACTCTTTAATATACTTAATAAGTTTATAAAAATAAGTTATCGACGTTTAATACGAGTCTCGTCGTTTAAGCTTTAAATTTATTTTATAAATTCTTAACTTTTTTTTAACGTTCTTTCGATTTTAATATATTAAAGTATTATTTTTATTAATTTTATAAAGTATAATTTATATTCGAAATTACAATTAATACTTTTCGTTATAAAACTTAAAAATATTTTAAAAAAACCTTAAATATATACTTTATTATTTAAATTTAATTATCTTTATCTTAAAACGAAACATTATTTATAAATTAAAAAAATGCTTTTAATTTAAAATCACTTTTCGTATAATCAAATTCATCGACGTTACAAATTAAAGTAATCACGTTTTTTACGTTCTTTAAAGTGTTTAAATAATTCTTTATTAAAGCGTTAAAGCTTTAAGTATTATTATTATTAAAAATAAATATATAAAGGTTAAAAGCCCTTTCCTTTTCTTTTATTAATTAAACATTAAAAAAAGCGATATCCTTTTTTAAACGTATTTTTCTTTTTAACGTTATTAATTTATGTTTTAATGTTATTTCTTTAAAGTCCTTTTCGACCTTTTTAAGTATAACGATTAACGTAATATTAGTTTTTCTTTATTAAGTCTTCGACGACTCGTTTATAACGGCTGTTTTCTTTATATTAATTAAATCGATCACGTCGTTTATTTTAATCTCCGTGATTTTTAATTCCTTAAAGATTTAAGGCGTTTTAATAAACTCTTCTTTTAACGTCTTTAATGCGGCTCGGCTTAAGTACGTAACGCGCGGCTCGACAACTTTTCCTTTATCCATAACTTTAAGTACTTTAAGGTAAAAGACTTAAAATTGTTAAGGTTGGTTAGTAAAGTAGGTGAAATCACGTAAAAGGATCACAGGTAATACTAAAGGTAAAGGGGCATTCATGACAAAACTAAGTCTTGTCCTTCTTAATTATTTAAAGGATTCGGTGACCTCTCTTATAACCACTCGTTGACTAATAGCGTAGCTCTAATTATATAAGATGCCTTACGCCTTGGCTCACGTGCCTTTCGTTCTTCAGAGCCACGTGACTACAATCTGACGATGCGCATTGCATTTACAGCTCGCATCATGACACGAATAAAGCCAATTTGATTTACATTAACGCGTAAATCGTTTTAAGCATTAAAACGATAATAGTTTTGTTAAATACAGACTTAATTAACATAAACATAACGCGTGTAATTTATTTATTAAGGTTATAACTATAAAAGGTGAGTTTATTTTAAAATCGATAAACTGTTGTTATTATAAGATTTATCACGTTCGTTTACATAAAGTGTCACTTACGGTTAACTTTAATTAAGTCGTCGTTAACGATTTTAAGCTTTAAAATATTTGTTAAAACGTAATCAATTAGGTTGTTATTAACTAAGACTGTTAAAAGGCTGTGTCGTTAAATAGGATAATTATCCTCTTTCAAATTTATTAAGCGGACAGGCATCCGTTCGTTAAACAAAAAGTCTGTCATTTTAACGACGTATTTTTAATGAAAACAGTGAAAAGTGATATAAAAGGTGATATAAAAGCAGTGTAAAAGGCAGTGTAAAAGGTTATATAAAAGGTTATACAAAAGGGCTGTTTTTAATAAAAAACAATAAATAAAGTGTTATATAAGCTGTTTTTAATTAAAAACAGTGAAAAAGGTAATACAATAATGAATATAAGCACCAAATTTAATGTAAAGTTAATGATAACCAAAAGGTTTAAAGTAAAAGGCGACGATAAGCATTAAAAGGGATAAAGACTGAAAAAGGTAATAAAATGAGGAGAAAATTACTCCCGAGACCGTATTTTAGCCTAAAAAGTTTAGAAAAACGGCGAGAATAGGCCGTAAAGCAGTTAAAAGCAATAGAAATGATGAATTTTAATGCACAAGGTGAAAAACGGGGATAAAAAGCGATGACGTCGCGGAAAAAGGGCTCATAACCTATTGATGTGCATAAAGATAAATTTTGCAGTTAACTAGGCTAACGTAGGCAGTCCTGTAATATTTGCCACGTATGCAGAAATGCGGAGTCACATGACTTTAGTAGATCACGTGACCACAGCATCCAACAATTTCTGCTCAAACCTTCGCCCGACCCCTTAACACGGGGCCCTGTCCAGCTCAACGCATTCCACAAGCCAATTTGCGAGAAACCTGCTCGGCGTGCACTCTCGTAATGTTAAAATTATACGTCGTGGCGACAGACAAAGATCGACGTCAGCCTTTTTACTTTAAATTTCCCTCCAGATCATTTACAGTTTTTGATTTCTCTGATACCTGCCTTTGAATAATTTATAAGGGGCTCTAAGTTATGCCAAAAGACCAAAAGACCAACGCCGACAAGCGGCAGAACACTGATCTCATCTTCATCTGATCTCGGCTTCTGTTCTGTGCCGCCTTGGCTCCCAGGCTTCCTTCGCCACTGTCCATCATTTGTTCCTCATTTCCGCCAGCCCCCACCTCCTCCCCCCCCCTAACTGACAACAAAGATGCCTCTGATCAGCAAATCACCTCAGCTGTCCTTTGTAGCCAAGTTTTCAGCCCAGTCTGTCCACTATAAACCACGCCCCCCTCCCGTCCCACCCCTGCCCCTGACCAGCTGCGATCGTCCAATACCGAACCTCTTCTTGCTTGTTTTCCGAATCCTCCCTTGTCAGCCGTGACGTACATTATAGCCCTGTCCCCAGCTGAACGTTGTATGTGCTTTAATGGAGCGTCGGCTCTCAAAATGTGGCTTCAACACTAGAAAGCGCCGTGTTTTGGTGCATTGTTCCTGATTCTCCAGGGATGGCCCAGTTCTCCGTAGTAGCACCGCATTCCATGTAGCCTTGCCGATCCTGCTTCAGCCTTATTTCCTCTCTGTGTTTGTGTGTCTGGGGTTGCATGCGTGCGGACATCCTTGTTGGCAGATTTGCCAAGTACTTAAGAGATGTGGTCGACGCGATACGGCAGAACAAGTGCAAGATTGTGCAATGGCTATAGAATTGCTTGACTTAACGCTAAGAGCAACTGCTGTCCAGCCTCTGCACATATTGCTATCAAGACCTACTTGGGCACATCAAAAAAAGCCCTTAGCATACACTGCTCTTGAGACATCTTTTTTGTGGTTGGGCTTTAGGCGAACCCGTGTACTGTACATTTGGGAAGCAGCCATGCATCTGTCTGGATGTGTTTTGGCCATGCTGGCCTCAGCAACATGGGCAGCATCAACACCAGCGCCAGCGGTGGTCGATGCCAGGCAGGAGGCTCCGGCTCCGGCCATCCCCCTCAAGTCGTCGGGCCGCTGGATTCTGGACAGCAACGACAAGCGCGTCAAGCTCAAGTGCATCAACTGGGCCGGCCACATGGAAGTCAACCTGCCCGAGGGGCTGCACAAGCAGTCGATCGACAAACTCGCCGACTATATCAGCTACCAGGGCTTCAACTGCGTGCGGCTGACGTACTCCATCGACATGGCACTGGCGCCGGACACGCCGGTGCGGCAGGCGTTTGCAAACGCCGCGGCAGCGGCCAACGTGCCGGAGGAAAACATGACCGCCATGTACGAGGCAGCAAAGCAGGTGAACCCGCTCCTGGCCAACGCGACAACAACAACGCTCGACGTGTTCGGTGCCGTGATCGATGCGCTGTGGGAGCGCGGCATCATGACCATCCTTGACAACCACGTCAGCAAAGCCGGCTGGTGCTGTAACTTGACCGACGGCAATGGCTGGTGGGACATGAACGGGACCTTTGACGAACCCGATGGCGAGTTCAGTGACAACTCGCGCTACTTCCAAACGACCCCGTGGCTCCGGGGCTTGGAGGCCATGGCCAAATGGGCCGCGGCATTGCACCCCGGCGTCGTCGGCATGTCGCTGCGGAACGAGCTGCGCACGCTGCCGCTACAGAACCTCACCAAGTGGTATGAGCTGATCCCCCAAGCCGGCTCCCTCGTCCACCAGGCCAACCCCAACGTCCTCGTCATCGTTGGCGGCGTGCGTTTCGCCGGCTACCTGAAACAAGTCAGCTTCCGCAAGCTCGATACCTCTGGCTGGCCTGGCAAGCACGTCTGGGAATGGCACGTGTACTCCTTCACCTTCCCGATTGAGGTAGTACTGCCCTGTTGGTGGGTCCAGAGGCATCTGTATGGCGCCTATGACGGCTTCGTGTTGACCGAGGATAAGGACTATACCGGTCCACTGCTTCTGTCTGAATTCGGAGTCGACCAAAGCGGTGGGCCCAACAGCGGCCTGTCCAACAAAGATGCCAAATACCTCTCGTGTTTGGTGGACTATATGGAGAAAAACGATGCCGACTGGGCCGTGTGGGCTTTGCAGGGCAGCTACTATGTGCGCAACGGCCAAACCGACTATGAAGAGACCTGGGGCTTGCTAAACAAAGATTGGTCTGGCATGCGCAACCCGCAGTTCCCGGGCTTGCTGGGCAAGATGTGGCAGACAACCCAGGGTCCATAAATCTTTGACAGTTTGAGAAATCCAGGAACCAATCTTGTATGCACACATTTTCATAGGCTTCTGCAGCATAGCCGTATGACCCTCCGTATGGTTTTAACTTTTGTTCTTTGATTTCCATTTATTTTGCTCGCTTGCATCTTTCACATATTATCGAAAAAATTGTCGAGATCGACAGAGTCCGTCCCGGTGTCCATAATAAGCTCATCGAAGTTGGTCGCAGGATCACCGCCCAGGGGATCGATTTCGTCGTCAATGAACTTGAAAAGATCGTCGGTGTTGTCGGTACCAGTGTTACTGGCGGCGACAACGGAAGCAGTCGGGCCAAGACCACCCTGTTGCTGTTGTGGCTGCTGCCCCTGTGGGTGTTGAAGTGTAAATTGCTGTTGTTGTTGCTGTGGTTCGTGGTGTGGCTGTTGGCTCTGCTGGGATGTCCCTGAGCCAGCAGGACCCGCAGGATATGTGGTATCCATCATCATCAGGTTCTGGGCCGCATCGGCCGCAAACTTTTCCACATCAAAATCGGTGTCATCTATATGCGACTGCGGTCTAGGTTGTGTATCCGCCGCTACCAGGGTTGGTGCTGGTGCTGGTAGTGACTGCTGTGGCTGTTGTGAATGTGGTGGCTGCTGTTGCTGCTGCTGCTGCTGCTGCTGCTGCTGCTGCTGCTGTGGCAGTGGTTGTGACTGTGGCTGCGACTGTGGTAGTTGATGTAACGGCGCAGACTGTTGAAGTGCCGGCTGCTCGTCCTCGGGACCAGATGGCACGAGGGAAAATTGCATGTCCGTGTACCTAGAGTTGGGTTCGTCGGTGAGGTCTTCAATCGCAGGCGCAGGGGGCTCGGCAATGGCAGCGGGTGCCATGGAAGGTGCAGATACTGGAGCAGGCGCAGAGACATGAGCAGGACTGAATGTTGATGCTGTCAATGACGGTGTTGGGGTAGGCCTCGAAGTCTGCGCGGCGGCATTAATCACAGGCGACGCCGCGGTGGACTTCTTCGTTAGAGCTGGCGATCTGGTCATGGTTGGTGACGAAGATGTTGAAGAAGAAGCAAGTGATACGGGCTTTGGTGTGCCGGACGCAGGCGGAGGCGCTGGCGTCGGCGGTTTGGTCACGCTGGACAATGCTGCTGAAGACTTGACAAGCACGGGCGAGGCCGTTGCCCGAGAGCTTGCGGGAGACGGGGCAACCGTGAACGCAGGAGATGGGACATTTTGCGCAGCGGATGTCTTTCCTTCCCCGGCAGATTGAGCTGATGGTGTCGTGGCAGCCTTTGTGAAGCGCTGAGGCGATTGCGAGGACAAAGGTTCTCGCTTCATGCTTGTCGCTTTGCCAGCAGGCGGGGGCGCAGACGAAGAGGCCTTGGCATTGGAGAAGGAGCTGGCAAGAGGAGCTGCCGCAGCAGAAGCAGCAGAAGCAGCAGAAGCAGCGGAAGGCACTGGGGAGTCCGCGTCCATAATAGGGACAGGAGCTGCTGCCATTCCAGATAGACTCGAAGCGGGCTCCGCCTTGGCAACAACGCCGGCCGCTGCTGGTGGGTGCGGCTCATCCGTGTCAATGTCCATGGGGGCCGGCGGTGCCAGCGAAACAACTGTGGCAGACGATGGCGGCTGTTCTGCAGCTGAAACAGCAGCAGCAGCAGCGGCCGCGGAACTGGCAGCGCTTGCAGTAGCATCTCTTTCTTTTTTGGCGCGAACCAGTTCCAGGTCGCGAAGTACAGTTGATTTGGCCCGAATCTTTGGGACGGGGGTCTGTTTAGCACCTCGTCATATCTGTCGCGTCCACAGAAAAGATAAAAAAAAAAAAAAAAAAAACAGCACAAATGATAGTTCTTGAACGTACAATCTCGGCCTCTAGCTTGTCTAAAATGGAATTGAACGAGGCGTTTGCATCGTAGATCTTGGACGCACTTGGAAGAGAGGCCGATCTACGGCCGCCCTTTGTTTGCGCCCGGATGGCCTTTCCGGTCAAGATAAGCTGAAGACGGAGTGAAAATACGGCAGTCAGAGAAATGTAAAACAAAAGTAAAATAGAGCCCTCCAAGGACAACGGCAACTGAACGCTCTACTCACCACCTCGTTGACGGTCTGCTCAAGCAGGTCGAATGGCCTGCCTGGTGCTGCCATCGTGTCGACCAGGAAAATGGTAAAAGCTGGACGCAAAAGAAAGCCTGTTCAGCAAGTAGAGTGGACCACTCGTGTACGGGCACTGATCTGTGTGTCTGGGTAGTTGTCAATACGTGTCTGCGTCGTGGTAAGAACTAAAAAAAAGGAGAGAAAAGGCCGTAAAGCTACCAGCTGAGCGTTTCCTTCCCATATTGCTGGTGCCTGCCCCACCAAACCCCCAATGGGATCTGGGGTATTGGTGCTCCAAGGTATAATGACTAAGCAAATCACCTCTTTTCTGTGCAGCCCAACCCAAACCTGAGACAAAGCGATGTTGCCCAATGCTTCGCAGTCATGGAGCACGAGTATAGCTTTGTACGTCGTACCATACTCCTTACTCCATATACTCCATAATACACTCCATCAAGACCCTAGTGCGCGCACGCGATTTATCGTTCCAGAAAGCGGAAGCTTTTGCGTGGATGTGCTGTGCGCTGGTATATTATGGATTTCCAGCCTCAGCATATTTTGTGAGAAGTGGAGAATTTGTATGTTCTGTTATCAGGGAACAGAGCAAGCGGAGCCCAGATTGTAAGAAGGTTTTTTTTTTTTTTCTTTTTTTATGGCGTCTATAGCATCTTCAAAAACGGCGGCTAGCAAATCAGTATATGGTATAAAAACGACTTACGCCAAAAAAGCTGCTTTCATCAACGAGATCTGTGGTTCTCTGATAGCGTAATATGTCACAAGTATTAGATCAGGGCCAGTGCAAGCGAACGAGGTGCAAAAGCGGACACTCGAGAAAGTCTGCCTGCTGCTCCGCATGATAACTCTACGAAGAGGATGTGCTGGACTTGGTGGGCTGTAACCGTTCGAGCAAGGGTGTCAAAGCCTGCGAAAAGTGGGGTAACAGCGAGCAAGGAGTATTAAATACAAGATACAGAGTACCATAACCCATACTCCGTACTTCGCACGGTATTATGTCGCGTGCAGGTCTCTAAAGCAAAGGCTTGCCCAACCACCTCCCAGTTGCATACTCGTACGTTGTATCGTGGAATAGAATTTGCTGAGTGTACGGAGTAATCGTACAATCATAAAGGAAGACCTAAGGGAAGACAGGGTGCTGGGTGACAGCCGGATATGATTTTGTCGCCGAGGCTAAAAAGTAGTCTACGAAGCTTGCAAAACGGCTGGCGAACAGATAACAACACGCATAGTATAGAAATGGGGAGAGCTTTGCTCCCTCTTACTTGCTCGTGTATGATGCCTACGACATTACCCGTAACACTCGATACGAGAGAAGAAAGTTTGGATAATAAATAATGCTTTGGTAGAATCACTTTTCTGAACTTGTACTCCGTGCGAGGTATTACGACACAGTTTTCCCAGTCCCCAAAATTGGCCCCTCCCAGCATTCGGTTCCTGCCTCGCCAAACAGCCTGGACTCTTCAGTCAACAACGACGTGCTTGCCCATTTACTCGTAGCGAGGCAGCTAACGTTGGTTAAGGCGCGCCCACACGCCCACCTGCTAATCCGAGCTGCTAAAACGTCGAATGAATATAACTAGCGCTAAATCAGTTCGCTCCCGTCTAATGGCCAGCCATGTACCGCTCTCTAAGTGTACTCGTACGAGTAATACTTTAGACCCCTTCAATTTATCTTTATGCTTTTGGGTGACCTTGTCCTAGTCCCCGTCCCCTCTTCCCACCTTCCCCACCCCGGCCAGACTGTTTGGCTTATAAGAATAAAACAGACAAAAAACCTTTCGCCTCCACCCACATTTATTTCACTTTTTTAACCCTTCTGCTCTCCTCCAGCAACTTCTTTTTTCTCCCTCTTTCCTTCAACAACACATCGTCCCCTTTGTGTGTCCGGACTGCCCTTGCTTCAGTTTTCTTTCCAGCGGATTCGTCTCTTGTTTCTGGTGTCGTTTGCTCTTTTTTTTTTTTTTTTTCCTTCTGCCCTGTTTCTCTCTCGTACTTGGTTTCTGCGTCTTTTGCCCTTTTCCTTCCCTGCGCTTTCTGTCCAATACGGCTCTAAAAACGGAGTCTTATCTTCAAGCAATTTTTACACCCCCCTCTCCACCTTCCCGCCTCTAAAACTACTCTCGTACGCAGTTTTACTTCACCTTCAAAGCTGTAACTCGCTCCCGTTTGCCGTCTTCCATCTGCTCCCTTCTATAGCTTTTCTTCCTCCATTTATTGTCGATCGGGTTCCTTTCATCTCATCTTCTCTTGCCAGGGCCTTTTTCCTTTTCTTAGGCTCATCTCGGCCTCTTTGTCGACCTTTATTGTCTTCATTTTTTGCGCCGTTTGATACCTGCTGCCGTTACATTATCGTCTGACTTGGCCCTTCGCCGGTTGACTTTGCTTTTCGTCTTCTATTCGCATACTTGGGCGTCATAGACTTCCTTTTTGTCGTCAAGCTTTGAGTGAGTTTTTTTTTCCTTTTCTTCTACTACCATTTACACGGACGCACTCGAGACATCGTTTGGCGTGTCTGTCTGCCCAATCTCTCGCCAATTCCCGTTTGAATGCTATTCACTGCACCATTCAACCAGCCCTTACTTTCCCATTACTTTCCCATCTCTTGTGTCAGCACTTTTTCTTTTCTTCTTCCAGGGGAACTCTGCAACGGTTTTTAACACTGAAATACAGGCCAGTCCTTGTTTTGTTCAGGCTTTTCGGTTTAACGCTTCGCTGATTTCTTCTACGATCGAGCTCCCTGCTTTCTGAATAGTTTTAACGGTCGGCCAATTCTACGACTGCGTCGAAGCTGGTTGCATCGTCCATCTATCGCCAAACAGCTGCCCATTGAAATTTCTAATTTTTTTGTTCATCTTGTTTGGCGTGTTTTACCTTCTTTCCGTTGTTTGAGAAGCTACTCAGACTGGTTTGCTTTTGCCGTTACCAACGCTCAGTGCACGTTTCTTTCGAAAATTATACGCCTGTTTTACTCTGCC
Source organism: Raffaelea deltoideospora (assembly GCA_019925385.1). NCBI lineage: Eukaryota > Fungi > Ascomycota > Sordariomycetes > Ophiostomatales > Ophiostomataceae > Raffaelea > Raffaelea deltoideospora. The sequence continues at coordinate 60,924 of JADHKP010000051.1, read as the reverse complement.
ACAATGGCCGATACTGCTTCTGCGAACCTTCCTTCTTCGAACAATGGCGGCCAAGGCTTCGATGGCCAAAATGGTCAGTCGAACCCCACCCATATGCCGCCTCCGCCTCTCCACATTCCCCAGAACAACAACCCCATCCCCACCGCTATTACGTCGCCTATGGGTGGTGGTGACAAGAGCGGCATGATGTCGCCCTCTGGTAGCGGCCCATTCGGCCGGCGCTCGGCTCCGGAGCCCAACAAGCGGGCTCTGTACGTTGGCGGCCTTGACCAGCGCGTGACCGAAGATGTTTTGCGTCAGATATTCGAAACCACGGGCCACGTTCAAAATGTCAAGATTATTCCGGACAAGAATGTATGTCGTTGACGGTTTTTTTTTTTTTTAAAAAAAAAAAAAAATACCTTGGTGAACATTTGGCAAAGGCTGGCTTACTTACTCGCCTGTTTCTTTCTTAGGCTAAGGGGTATAACTACGGCTTCGTTGAGTACGACGACCCCGGCGCAGCCGAGCGCGCCATGCAGACCCTGAATGGCCGAAGGGTACATCAGTCGGTATGACTCGAACAAGCCCCCCCGATTGCGCGTTTGGCCCATTGGCCCAGAGCCCAATGCTAACTAGCCCTTTTTCACCACTGGCAGGAAATTCGTGTGAACTGGGCTTATCAATCGAACGCCTCTGGCAAAGAGGACACCTCGGGCCATTTCCACATCTTTGTTGGTGACCTGTCGAATGAGGTCAACGACGAACTCCTCACGCAGGCGTTTTCCCCTTTTGGCACGGTGTCGGAAGCCCGCGTCATGTGGGACATGAAGACTGGCCGGTCCCGTGGCTACGGGTTTGTCGCATATCGTGACCGGGCGGAAGCCGAAAAGGCTTTGAGCAGCATGGACGGCGAATGGCTTGGCTCACGCGCCATCCGCTGCAACTGGGCCAACCAAAAGGGCCAACCGTCCATGGCCCAGCAGCAGGCCATGCAACAGATGGGCATGACACCAACCACACCATTTGGTCACCATCATTTCCCTACTCAGGGTGTCCATAGCTACGACATGGTTGTGAACCAGACGCCGGCCTGGCAGACCACATGTTATGTCGGCAACCTGACACCCTACACCACTCAGAACGATCTTACACCTCTATTCCAGAACTTCGGATACGTTGTTGAGTCGCGCTTTCAGTCCGACCGCGGCTTTGCTTTTATAAAGATGGACACTCACGAGAACGCAGCCATGGCCATCTGCCAGCTGAATGGATACAACGTGAATGGTCGTCCACTGAAGTGCAGCGTAAGCAAAGCCAGCGCCTTCTTTCTTTCTTTTGTTTTGCCACCTTGTCTCTAATACTTTTGATCGCAGTGGGGCAAGGATAAGACGCCCAATCCACAGGGCTTTGATCCATCGCAGCAAGCGTTCAGTCCTCAGAGTGCACAAGCACCCGGGCCGTACCCTGGAACACCTACGGGCTACTTTCCTCAGTATGGTGGCATGAGACAGCATGGTGGCCGGCAGCAGTAGGATGCATGCGCTCCCGCGAAGGCGGCGGTTTCTGGATTTGCTGTCCGCACCTAGACGAGGTCTGCCGATGATGCTCAAAAGCCAACGGAAAGCGATCATCACATGGCCAAACGCCTGCGTCTTGTGCCGCTTTCAAAACGACAGTTGACAGTTTCTTCTCGCTCTAGTCTCTGATACGATGTTGCCCTGATACCTGTTGCGGCCGCTCGTCACCATGAACTTGTTGCGTCATTCATTGCGATTTGGGACGGTTACAACAACATGTAATGGGCAGGTTTGCGACCTGCTGGCTACTCGTTTTCATCGCATTCGTATATCCGATTTCTCTCACTCGTTGTCGAGACGACATTGCTCACGAATCACCGTTTGCTTTTGACGTGGCGAATGAACCTTATTTTGTCTCTTTATCGCCTTTTATTTTTGTTATTTGCTTGTTTCTTCGGCTTTTATGGCCTTTTATGGAACCTCGATGTTTACGCGGAGGTCGAGCTTTTGCGAGGTTTCTTTTCGTGGTCTTTTTTATTTCGTTATCTCGGGGGCAAGGAATTCGAAAAAAAAAGGAGGAATTGCAAGTCTCGTTATCTATTCCCTCCTTTCAGCCTCTATTTATATTCCTTTTTTCGTGCTTCATGCTTGTTTTCGTTTGCGGTTGCTGTTTTTTACTTCTTTTTCCATTCCTCTCGTCTTTTCGTGAGTCATGTGCAAATGTCTTCAACTAGCCAAGTCGGCCACTTTCGAGAAACAAAAAAAACTTCACCCCTCTTAGCTTTTGCCTGAGTATTTTTCTGTTAGTTTTGTTGTTGCCGTTCTTTCGTACTGATTTTACCATTGCTTTGCGCCGAATGAGCTGCCGTATTTGAGCTTAAGCCCCCCCCAAAAGCGGAAAAAATCAAGGAATGATGTTTGCTGGGTGTTTTTGTTTCTTTCGATCAAGGAGTTACGGGAGCGAGAATGAAAGTATTACGCAGGGCTCTCCTTTCATGGATCGTGTTTTATTCCTCGATGTATGCCTAAACACGCTCGAGATCTATACCACTTGCTTTTTTTCTTCAGCCGGTTGTGTGTTGCCCTGTCTCGTGTTGGTTTTTTCTTGCACACCCTCTCACTCTCGCTCTTGCTCTCCCCCCGTTTGCCTTGAGTATGCCTTGAGTATCCAAAGAAATGCGGCCATGGTGTACGGGCACTTATGGCTTGTTTAGTTTATGAAGAGAAATCCCGCCGATGACAACAAAGAAAACGGAAAATGCTTCGCGGTATGCTAATGCCTTACGCTTTATTTAAGGATGGGATGTGTTTTATCTTTAATGATGTTTGATTCTGCTTCGTTTTGGTCCTTGCTGCTCAAAAATGTCATAATGATTTGATGTCTTGGCGTTTGCTGTCAGCTCTAAAGCTCTTTATGCATCTCGTGGTTTACTTTTGCCTGGCGTTTGCTTCTAGTCGGCCCCATGTTCGGCGGATTGACTTGTTCTATCTATCTCTTCCTCCTTCACTTTGTCCCAGCATCCTCTCCACGTTCCATGTTTGTGTTTTTTTTTTTTTTTTTTTGTTTTTTTATTTTTTTTTTTTGGCGAGGGCAGGAATGAAGACAGCTGACACAACGAGGTGTATTTGTCAACACTTCTCCTTCCTACAATACATAATACCCCCTTTCGGCAACATCTGACATGTGCTAGGGAGTCTTCTAAGCTCAACCCTCTCTTCGGTTTCATGAGGACTAATACAGAGCGGTCTGGAGTTTGGTTTGTCTTCCTTCTTTTCTTTCCCTTTTATAACACTATCTGAGGTTGCACAAGAATAAGAAAAAAAAGAAGCATTTAATATTTCAGGGAGATGCAATTAAGACAGATTGTTCAGATAGTCCTTTTTTGCTTTATTTATTTGTTTATTTTTTTTAAAAAAAAATGCAAAGGCAGCAAAAATGCTTAAAATTGTTCTGCGCCATATTTTTTTTTAAAAAAAGAACCCCCAAAATCTGCCACTTGAGCATTTCGAGGTTTTTCTTTTGTTGAGGTACGTGCATCCTATATATAAGATTTGAAATACTCGTACGATAAAATCTGCGGGTGGCTGCCGTCGCCAGACTAAGACGTTCAGCATCTAAGTGAATTATAAAGTCCCATGGCAGATACCTTACCGTGAATTCATTTTAGAGACTGTTAACAGGGCAAATGCATCTTCGTCGTATTATATTCTGGTCAAAATTTTCTGCGTCCTAAACAGCATCTAACACCCACTTGCCTGTTGATCACCTTGTAGAGGGGTAGACGCATCCAGCAAGTCTGACTAATGCACGCCGTAGGGCGCCATCTCACTTTGGGCATCAATTACAATACTGCCCTTCACTCATCACAGCCTCTTGGCGTGTGATTGGCCTTGAACAGTCCAGCAGCGGCTAAAACGCGTCCAGCGGGGATATGCTGAGAAAAGGGGTCCTACCCGTACGAGATTACAGCATGAATGTACCCCGAATGCTATAGGGCAACAGAGCAGGTACACACACTAACATGTCCTGGAGCCTACGAAGCGCAAATTCGAAAACGACGGATTGCAGCTCGGCGTATTACACATAGAATCGTACGAGAAGAGCTGTACTAAACAGTGAAGAACAAAGACGACTTAAGAAGGAGCTCTCCCGACTGGAGTCATTATGAATTGAGTGTTACGGGGGTAATATGCTCAGTTTCTGCTTTGTCTGTCTCTGCCTTTGATTTCTCATCTGTCTTTAACTTAGTCATGCGCGAGAAGCTGCTGAGCGGGGACCACTACTCGTACGAGTAAGGATACACTGGGAGAAGAAAGGGTATGGAAACACAGCTTTCATTTGCGTGTATGGGTCTAGCAGAAGCTGCATTGCCCCCCTCCCCTGTAAAACCTTTCAAAAACTTGCTTTTGCTGCTGCCCAACGCACTCGCCTGAAGCAACCCTCTCCAAGAGAGAAAGTGCTGTAATAATGCTCGTACGAGTACTCAGAATGCTCGAAAAAAAATGCTAGTGGGACAGGCACAGAATGATCCTTCCCCTCTCGTATCCTCCCAAAACAATCAACCAACCACCCTAACCCCCCCCCCCCTCTCTGCCCCCCCTCCTTTTTTTTGCAGTGCCAGAGAAACGACTCCGTAATACCGCGTACAACACCAGTAAAAGTGCGCTAAAAAAACGAAGGGAAGAATGAGAGTAAGACGCCAAAGTTACGACCAAAGAAAATAAAAATAAAGAGACACTTCCGATAAAGCAGGAGCATTCCACCTAACCAACCTGCCGCATCTCGAATCGAAAACAGCACGACAACCGGCTGCCTGACTTTTTATGTAAATACCTCTTTTCTTTTGTTCATTATCGCCATCAGATCTTGTTTCCATCATTTGGGCATCATCTGGCAGCTTGTTAAGCTGCCTGCGTCGATTTGAGCAGAGTAGCAATATATTAACTACAACGCAATTCCGGCAGCAGCAGCAGCACGCCTGGGCGTCTCATTATTATTTTTTTTCTTCTTCTTTTCCTCCGATTATCTTTGTTGCACTAATTTGCAGCTGCTGACGACGGGAACGAAGACGACAGCGACGACGACGACGACGACAACGCCGATACCGACGACGATCCGACGCCGACACGGACGCCGCCGTCGCGATTGTCATCGCTCCGCTTTGAACGATGGATCAATGGACTGCCTATTCTGACTCGTCCAGCGGAGGGTCGCGGCGATACAATGGCACCGGCGGTGGGCAGATGGGGCGGGACTATGGTGGAGGACCTCAATCCCAACAACAGCAGCCGCCACCTCTCCAGACGGTTCAGCAGCAGCAGCAGCAGCAGCAGCAGCAGCAGCAGCATCAACAATACGTCCCAGTGCTAAACACGCATAATCTGCCGGGCTCGCCCATGGTGACAAACATGCCGCCGACGTCGCATGCTCTGCGCGACAGCAACGGCGATGTTGCCATGCACGATTCGGCGGCGGCGGCGGCAGCAGCAGCGGCGGCAGCGGAAGCGGCGGCTGGCGGCGGTGGTACTGCTCACGGGGACCCGTACGCCGGGGTTAAGTATCCCATACGTCCGCATCACCAGCACCACCTATCCGGTGGAGCTGGCGTTGGACGGCCATCGGGCTTGCAGTCGCCCAATGAGCCGTCGACGGCAGCGCAGCGCTACTCGCCCATGGAGGCTCTGTCGCCGGCATCTCCCTATTCTCCCTATGCGCCACGCTCCGGGCTCACGGCCGCGACTTCGGCCGCTTCCTCCTATGCAGCGGCCCAACAGCACCAGCAGCATCAACTCCAGCAGCAACGCCAGTCACCAGCTCGCCCCCAACAACACGAATACACCCCCCACAGCAGTCCCTACCATCCCCAGAGCCCATATTATCCGAGCAACAGCCGCCAAGTCTCTCAGAGCGGCGTAGGACCGCAGCAGCTACAGCAGCAACCACCTCCAATGCTGCCTCCGCTATCGAGCCGGGGCGATGGAAGCCTAGGTCTTAGCACAAGCGACCTTTACTCTCCCAACTCGGTGGGCATGGCGATGATTGACAGCCCGTACGGCGACCACAAAGCGTCCCGGCGGCCACAGCAAGTGCCATCGTTGACGCTGAACAACGGCAGCGGCGGCACTATTGGCAGCAGCAGTGGCAACAGTGGCAGCGGCAGCGGCAGTGGCAGCGGCAACGGCACTGGTTCCGTCGCCGGCGCTGGAAATAGCGTCTCCAAGATCCGAGGCCCCGTGCCTGAATTCAAGAAGATCAGGAGCACCGCCGAGTTGCGACCCAAGGTCAACGCCCAGCCGCCGTTCCGCAGAGCCAACCCAGAAGGCGGGTTTATCAGCGTAAGTCATTTGCTACCCCCCTTGCCAGTACCTCTCTTGCCCGGTTCTGGTTTGGTCTTTTGTTGCCGCTCTCAACTTCAATTGCCGACCTTTCCAGGCCTTTGCTAACTCCCCTTTCGCCAGCCTCTTCAAGCCTTGACCGTTCACCTCCCGGCGACGTACCGTATCTGCAATCCTCACTTCAAGTATGAGTCGTCGCGCAATCCGCGGCGCGTGCTCACGAAGCCTAGCAAAGGTGTCAAAAACGACGGGTACGACAACGAAGACAGCGATTATATTCTCTATGTGAACGACATACTTGGCTCTGAAGAAGCAGGACACAAGTAAGGATTTACCCTTTTTTCCAGTTATATGCCCTCGGCCACCCACCAAACATACTGACAAAGGCCTGCCTGTGCCACAGAAACCGCTACTTAATTCTCGATGTTCTGGGCCAAGGCACATTTGGCCAAGTCGTCAAGTGCCAGAATCTAAAAACGCAAGAAGTCGTTGCCGTCAAGGTCATCAAGAACAAGACCGCATACTTCAACCAAAGCATGATGGAGGTATCGGTTCTTGATCTCGTAAGTGGTTTTTTTTTTTTTTTTTTCCCACCCATTATATTATTGACTTGATTTTGCCCTCTGTCTCCTCATCTTTTATATCCCTTGCCGTGGACGATATCTAATAAGGACTACAGTTGAATACGAAGCTCGACAAAAATGACGACCACCATTTCCTTCGGCTCAAAGACACTTTTATTCACCGTCAGCATTTGTGCTTGGTGTTTGAGTTGTTGAGCGTCAACCTCTATGAGCTGATCAAGCAGAACCAGTTTCGTGGCCTTAGCACCACCCTCGTCCGCGTGTTTGCCCAGCAGTTGCTTAACGGCCTGGCTTTGCTGAACAAGGCTCGACTGATCCACTGCGACTTGAAGCCGGAGAACATCCTGCTCAAGAATCTCGAAAGTCCCATAATTAAGATTATCGATTTTGGCTCGGCCTGCGACGAGCGTCAGACCGTGTACACATACATACAGTCGCGATTCTACCGGTCTCCCGAGGTCTTGTTAGGTTTGCCGTACTCGTCGGCCATCGATGTGTGGTCCCTTGGCTGTATCTTGGTTGAGCTCTTCCTGGGTCTTCCCTTGTTCCCTGGCTCGTCCGAGTACAACCAGGTCATGCGCATCGTCGAGATGCTGGGCAACCCGCCCAACTGGATGATCGAGATGGGCAAGCAGGCCGGCGAGTTTTTCGAACGTCGCACCGACGAGTTTGGCCGCCGTACCTATCACCTGAAATCTATGGAGCAGTACTCTCGGGAACACGGCACGAAGGAGCAGCCAAGCAAGCGCTACTTCCAAGCCACGACGTTGCCTGAGATTATCAAGTCGTATCCCATGCCACGAAAGAACATGAAGCAGAGCGAGATCGATCGAGGTGAGAACACTTTTTAAAATTGCACACTTTCCTCCCCTAGAGCTGAGTTTGTTCAAATGATGGAGGCTCTAAATGGGCTCTGAATGGCATCAATTGGCTGACCGTGATATCTTTTTCTTCCCCTCCTTTTTCTCGTAATCTTAGAAATGAACAACCGCATTGCTTTTATCGATTTCATTCGAGGCCTCCTCGCCATTAATCCGCTGGAAAGATGGTCACCGCAGCAAGCAAAGCTGCATCCATTTATAACGCAGCAAAAATATACCGGGCCGTTTGTGCCGCCGATGAACCTCAAGTCGAGTTCCCTGAACCGGTCGCCAGCACCTGGCACACAGCAGCAACAGCAGGCAGAGGCGCTTAGCAAACAGCGTGCTCAAGCCGCCCAACAGCAGGCAAACACCGCCGCTCAAAGTGCATATGCCGCTAGCGCCGCTTATCAGCAACAACAGCAGCAGCAACAGCAACAGGCACAGCAGCTTCAGCAGCAGCAAGCGCAGCAGCAACAGCAGCAGCAGCAGGTGCTTCAGCAACAGCAGCAACATGTGCCACCCCATGTTGCAGTACATCCACCCATCTATGAAACAGGCGGCATGTACGCGCAGGGCAGCAGCAGCCAAGGACAGCCACAAGTGGCACCACCTGCATATGGCTCTGGCCCGCCAAACCCGTACAGCGCCATGGGCACGATGCAACAGTCTCCCGGACAGATGACGTCTGCCGGTGGCTACGGCCCTGCCTTGGTGGCACCGCAAAACCCATACCAGCAGCAGCCGCCGCCGCAGCAACAGCAAGGAAGTGCAGCCGCGGCACGGTCACGGCAGCGCGCATCGACTATGGAGCAACAGCTGAGCGGAATTCCCGCGACGCTTCAGCGGGTTGCTAGCCACCTAGATCCGACCCAGCCAATCCGGTTGCAGCCGAGTCCGGCATACTACCCACCGCCGGTGGACGGAATGATGGGCATGGACCAACAGGGGGGGCGGTCGGGTCGCCGCGGCAGCCAGACAATGCAAATGGGTGGCAGCCAAGGCATGGGCAGCATGAGCGGCAGATCAGGGATGGGTGGTGCAGGGGGTGCGGGAGGCATGGGAGGAGCCGGCTCAAGCAGCAGCGGGCGCAACCGAGATTTCATTCGCAATCTCGAGGAGCGCACGCTAGAGGAAGGGTTTTTGGGAGGCAACAGTTCATGGCATTGACATGGGAGGCAAAGACAGAGTGGGGGGGGGGGGGGGGGTTGAAAAAGGAAAATGAGGTTTTGAGTTGAAGAGAGCGGGCTTTTTTTTGTGTGTTTTGTCATTCCATTGTTACCAAGTTGGCTGGTATTTAAATGCCTTCTTGGGTTTTCTTTTTTTCGTTTTTTGGTTTGTTTTCCTTCTTGTATTTTTGCTTACTTCTTTGCTCGTATTTGTGCTTTTTTGGAGGATGTGTCCCGTCTCCCTGGTCCATAGTATTCTTTCGCATGCACTTTTCTCTTGTTTTTTTCCTTTTTTTTTTTTGTTTACCAGTATGATCATGGTTTTTTTCTTCATTTTTGCGGTCATTAGCAGATACGACAAATACAGGAAAAAAAAAGAGACGTTTTCCATAGTGTGTGTTTTTGTTTTTGTTTTTGTTTTTTTTATGTTTTATATATTCTATTATTATTTTTACCCTTATTTTCTATTTTCCAAATGTCGAATGTTTCACAGTCTGGGCCATGCATGCTGTTTTTTTTCCTTGTTCAGGATGAAAATATATCTTACAACTACTGTGCTGCACATACCAAAGTGCCATTTGATTGTCAGGCATTAGTTCTTGGTAACATCTTGTTTGGATTCTCCATTTCACAGATCCACGAGACCTGGCCAACAAACCAAAGCCAAGATCCAGTGGTCATATATATATAGTCTTGTTGCTTGCATTTGAGTCCCATGTTATTATTCTTGTATTTGCCGGCTAGATGTCAAAACATTCGAGGCATAAGAAAAGAATAATGTCCGCCCTAAGCTTGCACCATAACCCGCTCCCTCTCCATTGCCGCTCCTTTTCACACTCTTTGCGGAGAGTCAGACGTACCGCTTTGTCCGGCTGACGGGCTCAGCTCCGAAACAATGCTTTGAAAACAGAAAGTGTGAAAAAACAAAATAAAAGCACGAAGCTAACAAAATAACTGCTGCCACCACCGCTACCGCACAATCAAAGCCTTCCTTGCCCTTCCTTGGCGCACCAAGACGAATCAATCCCCCTGGAACCAGCTACCATGATGGCCGCCCATCTGGGGCGCGGCCACAACGGTCGGCCAAAGAGAGAGAGGACGGAGAAAGGAGAAGGCTATGCGACGGCGAGCGAACTTTCCAAATCGTTATAGTTCAGCGTGATTTCCCGGCTTGTCTGGCGGTGTTAGTATTTCCTTTTCAACACTAGAAGCACAGTTATAAACGGTGAGCCAACATAGTCAAGTCAGGTGTCCAGGACACAGAATGAAAACCCGATGAAAAAAAGAAACGGAACACATTCAAGATTCAAGACCAGCCCAAGGCAACCTTACCCGTTCTTTGCGCCAGTTGGCAGTGTCCCAGATTATATAGTAGCCTCGCTCCTGGTTCATGTTCAGCATCTGGGGCACCGTCAGATCGTCCTTGGTCAGCCAGACCTGCTGCCGCTTGTGCCAGCGCCAGTTGCGATTCGTCCTGTAGCACGAGACCCGTGGTTAGAAAGAGGAGGACAGAAAAAAAAAAAAAAAAAAAAAAAGGATGCCACTGTTTCCCCCATGAATGAGAAGCCTTTGTGACCCACAATTCGATCGCAGCCAGCTGCTGCTTGATGTCGCCGGGACACGAGTAAAAAATCCACATCAGCGTCTCTTCGTTGAAGCTGGTGATTTTGTTCTCGATGGGGCCGACATTGTCAACCTTGTAGCACTCAGGGAGTCGGAAGTTGGGAATGGCTGGATGGGGCGCTACGCCGTCAAAGAGAGAGTAGACTTGTGTGGATAGGAGCCTGCCAAAAAAAAGAAGAGAGATTTAGTTTCTGCGTTGGTTGCTTTTTGTGTGTTGCTTCCCTGTTCGTGCCAGGGCGGCGCGTAGAAAAAGAAAACACGGCAACTTACTCATTTGCACCCAGTTCGACGCCGAGCGAGCCCAGGTCCAGCCCAAATCCGGTCAGACTGGCACTGTAGTCTGGGTAGTTGTTGATCAGCGACCGCAGGCCCTTCAGGCCCCACCGATCCATCGGCGCCATGCCGGGCAACGAATCTTGCAGGACAGCGCCCGCTGGACTCCCATTGTCGCTTTCTCTTGCCGGCTGCTTTTCGGACGAGGCGACGGCTCCGTCAAGCCCCATTGCACCAAGCAACGACCTCGAGTTGCCGCCTTCTATTGGCGACTGCGATGCTCTGCCGTCTCCCGGGAAAGAAGCTTGTTTTTGCCGTGCATTTTCTTCGCCAGCCTGACTTCTTGTCGCTTGTGGCGGACGCGTTCCTGCGGGGTGGGGAGAGCAGATATGTCAGTGGGAAAACGGTTGCGGCCATTTGCCGTGAGAGGGGGGCCGAGAGCCCAAGGCCCGTCTTTCCGACTTACCGACAGGGGACCGCGCCTCGACCACGCGCGAATTCGCAGAGAGCGCGTTCAACAGTCCATTGCCGCCGCGGCTGCCACCCAGTGCTGAAGACTGAGCCGCTTGGGCTGCCTGCGCAGCCTGGGCTGCTTGCGCAGCAGCACCGCCGTTGATACCGCCAGCGCTCTGCGATGCAAAGCCTAGACTCGCCATGAAGTTCTGGCTGCGGTCTTGGCTGAGATCCAAGGGCCCGGCTCCAGAGCGGTTGAGTGGTGGGAAGTCGTCGATGCTGTTCGGCTGGGTTGGCGGTGCTGTCGGGCCGCCCAAAACGGGTCCCGCTGCTGCGGTGGCGCCTCCCTGGTTTGCCGCAAAGCGGAACGAGCCCTGGGCCGACGACATGCGCGATGAGGCGCTGAACATGTCGTCTGGCTGGCCCGGCGGCTGCTGTGGTGGCTGTTGCGATGGCAGAGGTGTGTTTGCGCCGCGCTGAATCGATTGACTGCTGACGGCCCGCGACCCGGCTGCCGAAGACCATAACGAGGCCTGCGCGCTGTTGGCAAGCTGAGAGCTGTTCGACAGTGAAGGAAATTCCCTACTCCTGATGTCAGCGTAAACAAGAAAAAGAGAAAAGAAGGGGGGCGGGGGAGGGGGGAGCCTGATGGGCAACAAAGGCATTACACAGCACACTTACGCAAGATCCAACGGTGTGGCCGGCTGAGAGCCACCCAGGCTTTGTGCAAAGCTGATATTGCCACCCATCGGCTGCTGTCGAGAAGGGTTCTGCAAGCTGCCGCTGCCACCGCCGCCGCCAGCACCACCCGATAACGGCACGCCAGAGCCAAACGCCCAACCGGAGGCATTGTTCCCTGCAGTCACGACAGTCAGCGTCTCCTCCATCCTTCATCCTCCCTTTCTGTGCTGCGGCCTGCAAGTCGGAAGATGGCATACCCAGTTTTCCATTCGGCAGCCGATTCGATACCGACCGTGCTTGTTGTGGCGGTTGCTGCTGGGCAAATCCGCTTGGTATACCACGCAAAGACTGTGGAACCCCCCCTACAGCGACAAAAAAAAGTCCAGGTCAGCCAAAGCCTCATGATCGTTCCCGATCCCCCAAAAGCAAATATGCAGCGCCCCAAACCAAGAAGCCAGAGACGGAAAAGGGCCACAATGTGTCACCGCGCGTGCGAGGAAGAAGAGAGAGAACAGAAGGTCTCCTAGGCGAAACATCCCAGAGATGTGCAGTTGGATCTCACACAAGATCGCTGCAGCCGTCTCTCAGGCCAAACTCAAGTCCCGCCTTTTGCCATGGCTTCTTCTGTTCTTCACCCTGTCCACCCTGTCCTCGAAACTCTTGCCTTCCTCGCACGCTGTCGGGGCAAAAGGCGCAATCCCGGAACCAATAGCATCTCGTCGCGGAGGCCTTCTTATGCTTGTATTCGTCGGTCAATTGCATACCTGGTCGATTCATGTTGACAGAAAACAGCGACGACGTCGTCCCTTTCGATGTCCGAAGAAAGAAGTGGTCAAGTGTTGGATTGTTTGGTGCAGCAGTCGAGATTTGTATTCGATGCCGCGCCGTGCAGCTTCGGAGCGGTGCAAAAGCGATCTGATCAGCCAAGCTTGTATCGGGTTGACGAGTCGCAGACGAGAAGGTGAGAGGTGTTGAGGGTGATACCGTCGAGTGCAAAGTTGTGTCTTGATTAGCGATTGCGCAGAGTGGACAACAAAGAAGGGCAAGTTTCCCTGCAGAATGAGTGTTGTTGGCGACTGGCTCAGAAGAGAGAGGTTTTGCGCCTTAGCGTAGATTACATACTCAGGCTCCCCACACCCACCCAGCTTTTTGTATTACTATGCCCGTATGGATACTTGTACATGCTCCGTACGCCGAAATTATTAGGGGACCCGCCAATGAATCACTACAGGGGGGGGAAGGCTTTACACTGATTTGCCAGGGCTGCATGTCGCGGCCCGTGCACGGTCCACTCTTGTGCATAGCTAAACTTTTGCACCAACAGCACTTCAGCATATCCTGCGTGTACTCGTATGAAACTGACGTTATGGGGGAAGTCGACGAAAAGAACGTTGGAATTCTAACCCATAGCCAAATACGAGTATCCATACTCGCGCAAGGGACATCTTTGGCCGTAGAGCCTTAGCAGAAGCGCTCAAAAGATCCAGGATTATTGGAAAGCCCGCTCGGGCTCTTCCTTGTCTGATTACACACAATGGACCAAGACGAGGACGATCTGCCGCCGGTGCTCGTCGAAACTGGGCGCTCCTTAGACCTGGACCCAGAGACGCAGACGAAAGTCCCATTGACGATTGTCACGGGTAAGGCGACGAACGCCCCGGGCTGCAGACGGCCTATGCACTGAGGGCTGGGGGGGGGGGGGGGGGGGGTTCGCTCTGCACATCTCTAACTGATGGCTTACAGGATATCTCGGGGCTGGCAAGACGACGCTGCTCAACTACATCCTGACAGCCGAACACGGCAAGAAGATTGCCGTAATTATGAATGGCATGTATTTTCATGTGTTGATTTTTTATTATTTTTCCATTGTTATTTGTCCTTTATTTGGCTCTGATCTTGCCCCGCACAATATGAAGGTTCGGTGGATGTACTAATAAAACGATAGAGTTTGGCGATTGTGAGTTCCAGGCTCTTTTGCCTGCTGTCTCCTCACAGTTGTTGGCAGCGCCAGCGCCACTGTGGCTGACCCTTTGTAGCTTTGGATATCGAAAAGCCCTTGACCGTAAGCCAAGATGGGCAGTCGGCGGAAGAGTGGATTGAGGTGGGCAACGGCTGTATGTGCTGCTCGGTAAAGTAAGACAAAAGACAGACTCTTTCAAAGCTGTGCCTTCTCTCTGCTCCATCTGCCGTCTACCAAGCCGGGCTTTTTCTTTCTTTTTTTTATTGTTTGGCTGACGCCGATAATGTAGAGACACCGGCGTTGCAGCCATCGAGGCGCTGATGGATCGAAAAGGCAAGTTTGATTACATTCTGCTGGAGACGACGGGCCTCGCCGACCCGGGCAATCTGGTGCCTATATTTTGGATGGACGATGGGCTCGGCAGCACCATCTTCCTGGACGGCATCGTCACGCTCGTGGATGCCAAAAACATCCTCCGCAGCCTTGACGAGCCAGAGGAGAGCCAGAAAGCCAAAGAAGACGAGAAGGAGAGCGCTGCCGAGGCCGACGACGACCATGGCCCGGTCTTGACGACGGCCCATCTGCAGATCTCGCATGCCGACGTCATCGTCATCAACAAGGCCGACCTCGTCAGCGAGGCCGAGCTGGCCCGGATCCGGGACCGCGTCTCGTCCATCAACGGCCTGGCAAAGGTGCTTGTCACCGCACAGAGCGCAGTGCCTCGGCTCGAGGGCGTTGTCCTTGACCTGCACGCCTACGAAACGGCCGAAGCCATAGAACGGGCCACTCATCCAACCTACCATAGCCATTTGGATCCGGTCAGTCGGCATTTTTCTGTTTCTCTCTCTCTCTCTCTCTCTCTCTCTCTCTTCTGCCGTCAAGCCACTCGAGTTTTTACGTCCCCTTTCTGACAGATCAGACCATATCGACCTGCGCTTTTAATCTGGGCGTCCTCGCCGGGGCGGCCCAAGTAGACAAAGTGGACGCATGGCTTCGGTCAGTGCTTTGGGACAACAAGCTGCCCGGGACACACAGGAATGAGGACGGGGACAGCAGTGATGGTTTTGAGATACATCGGCTCAAGGGCAGGCTTGTGCTGGCCGACGGCTCAGTCAAGGTGATACAGGGTGTGCGAGAGCTGTTTGAGATTCTCGATGCGCCGGCCACGCCTGGAATGGACGAGAACGGGCAAGATAGCACAGATGCTGCACCGGCTAGCAAGTTGGTCATTATCGGTAGAAGGCTGGATGCGGCCGCGTTTGAAAAGAGCATCGCCGAAGCTCTCCGATGATGAACGCAGCAGTTCCAATAGAGAATGCATACGCCAAAAAAAAAAAGAAAAAAATCTAAAACTTTGAAAGGATTGAAGCAAGCTGCTTCCGCTTCAATGTGCGGTTTGGCTTTTGGATTCTAATGTAAAACAGCAGTGACAGCCCCCAAATGCTGCGCAGATGACCAAGTCTGCCAACTCTCAAACATTATAGCCCCATACTAAAAACTCGGCGCAGAGTTTGCCAATCATCGTCCTGTCCCCTATTCTGTCGTACAATCATGGCGCGTCAAGGAAATGTACCGAGCATTGCATTACATTGTCATTGGATGCTGCCTTGCCAGCGCCTAAAGCAAGGCATTTGATTATCTCCCCACCTTTGGCGAAAAAAATGCTTAGTCACCACCGCAGCCAAGTAAAAACAGCTTCCCCCATGGCCCCCAGCGCCGTGCAAAGTAACGAACGACCAGACCCTTTTATTTCTCGCCCAAAGACTAAGGAAGCTTAAAAAGCTTTGTGGGCGCGTACAACGAAACGACAGCAACAACATTCGGCGACAGTGTAGCGTCTCCCAACGACGACGCTTCGACGCACACCCACAGACTTTCCAGACAGACTTTCCAGACAGACAAAAAAAATAAAAAATTACGAAACGGGGAACACCAGGCCCGAGAAAGAAGTTAGAGAATCCAAAAGCTCGCGACGACAAAAAAACAAAAAAAAGGCCAATATATACGAGTAGATAGGGGCTCGGCCCGGAGATCATCCAGGACAGAGAAAAAGAGAGCGTTGCTATGGCGCTTCCGCCGACGTCGCCGCGGTTGCCTAGCCCGCCGCCGCCGGCCGAGATCCAGATCGGACCCAAGTCGCCTGCGGGCTCTCGCGCGACTTTGGCCCAGCGGCAGATGGAGCAGCGGCTGGAGCAGACGGTGCTGGATGCCAACGCCAAGCGCCGCATCCATCCGGGCACGCGGGCGGCCGATTTTGCGGTCGGGCCGCCGCTCGTGCCGCTGAACGAGGTCGGTGGGGTCTCGAGACCGGAACGAGATGAAGATGGAGAAGATGGGCATGAAGAACAGGGACAGGGACAGAGGCTGACATTTTTCTTACACTCTCTAGCTCGACTCGGCCTTCCAGTTCCAAGAGCATGTGGCCGCTCTGCACTACTTCCACACGGCACACAACACGAAGCCGATCACGCGAGAGACGGCGCGGTTGCTGGCCCAGGAGCCCAGCGGCACCGACCGCACGCTCTGGCTGTACGAGCTCTGCCGGTTCCTGATTGCGCAGTGCAACAATCTGATTGTCGGGTTTTTGTTTGACGAGCCGCCATGCAGCGCCGCGACCTGTCCGGAGATGCGGGCGTCCGAGTGGCAGTTTCTGTGCGCCGTGCACGAGCAGCCCAAGTCGTGCTGTGCCATCGACTATTGCTGCCACACGCTGGACTGGGCGGCCAACGTGGTGACGAACCCGAAGCTCTTCCCCAGCCGCTTCGTCTTTGCCGACCTGCACGACAAGAACGCGGCGGTCAAGAACCTGATCAACGTGTTCCGGCGCCTGCACCGCATCTTTGCCCACGCCTGGTTTCAGCACAAAGACGTCTTCTGGACCGTCGAGAGGCAGACCGGCCTGTACGTGCTCTTCAAGACCGTCTGCGACATGTACGAGCTGCTGCCCACGGAGAACTACAAGCTGCCGCCCGAGGCCGAGGGTCTCGACACGCCGGCCGTCTCGGCGTCGGCACCGGTCGCAGCGGCCGCCACGGCCGCCGCCCCAGGCAGCGGCGGAATTGGAAACGTGCATTCGGCAACGGGGAATGCTCCGGACCCGATCTCTATGGCCAGCCTGGCCGGCGACCGCAAAGCCCTGGGCAACAGCGCCAGCCCCGCCCCGATTCTCATGTCCGCCATGGGACGCCCGGGTGCTGGCCACCACGCCCACAACAGCAACGGCAGAAACGGCTACGGCCTCGTTGTGGACGCGCCCCCATACCAGCCCGCTGTCAGCACCGGCACGCGGCGGCACATCCGCAGCAGCCCGTCGACAGGCAGCGCTGTGACGACCGTCATGGAGCAGGACGAAGATGCAAACTCTGCCGCGCTGACAGGTGCTCCGTCTGCGTCGTCGGACTCTGGCCATAACTCGGGAACCGCTGCGTCTTCTCTAGCAGCAGAAACAGTGCCAGCGCCAGCACCAGCGCCAGCACCAGCACCAGCACCGGCGGCACTCGCAGCACAAACACCAGCATCTGCACCTCCGCCTGCATCAGCGTCAACAGTCACAACAGCAGCAACAGCAGCGTCGGTGCTGACGTTGGCACCGGCGGGGCTTGCTACCATGCCGTCGGTTGTGATCCGGGAACGTGCGGTGGACGCCGACGATGAGGACACGCTTTCTAGTGAGCTGGAGGAACCGGAGGTGGCCGAAATCCCCGTCATTGTTCACCACGACGTTGCGATGTCCGCGGCTGCCGCCGATGTCACAGGGCATCCTCTGGCAAGTGCAGCGACGGACGAGGAAGGAGAGCTGCCGCCACCGCCGGCTGCCCCTCCAGCAGTCCAGGCAGCCGACGCCTCATCGGGGGATACGGCGACCGAAGATGAGGTCCAGGCAACGTCGGCAACCGACACGGCAGCGGACGATTCTGCGGCTATGCCGCCCGCGCCCGAAGAACAGGACGGGGGCGGCACGGTCGAGCAAACGGCAGTGGAGGGAAAAACGCACAGCCAAGACGACACGACGCTGCCAGACACGGCCAGCGGCAGCCGTGAGCAGCTAGGAGACAAAGAAAACGACAGTTGAGAACAGGACTTTTCTTTGACGGTTGAGTTGTGTCTGAGTGGCTGAACTGGCTGGAGCGGCGGCGGAGATGGACAAGGCTGGTGCGAGGGGGCCTCACTCATTTAGGAGGACGACGGCAATTGCTAATCAATCTGTACTGTTTTATGACAACCCTGTTTGTGGCCTCTTTTTTTTTTTGCATTGTTGTTGCTGGCAGCAGAAGAGAAGGCGACCGGAGCTCTCCCTAAAAGACAGAAAAGACACACAAAAGAGATAGGCAGGCGAGGAGAGAGAGAATGAGAGAGCATCAATATTACGCAACAGATAGAATCACAACAGGCGTTGCATTTCTGTGGAAGATTGCGACTTGAAAAGATACCGTTGACCATAGCACTGTGTCAACTCTGCAAAGCGCACGATGAGCGTGAGGCTGAAGCACGATTGTTTGGCCTTGGTGTGGCGTCAGTAAAGGAAGCGGCGGCTGACATTAGCGGTGCTATCAGTAATGGTATGGATACAGAAAGTAATAAAAAGGCTTTAATACGTCGTAATACTCGTACGCCCTTGCGCTAAATACACCTTTGCTTTCTGTGCTGTTAGGACGAGAATTTGGCGACCGCAATCGCCGAACGTGCCGACCGACGTCATCCGCAGCTTCCGTTTCCACATTCCTTTGCGGTTTCTCTATCTGGAGTCCCAGCCCCGAGTCCGGCGTAGGCCTGCTAAGAAGTTGAAGGCCCCGTGACCACCTTCTCTCCGTTTTGGCCTAGGGATATTTTGCCTTACGTTGCAGTATCGGTAGAGGGGCTTCTCCCAACAAAACAGGGCTTTGTTATTTTATTTTATTTTTGCCTGGCGGTGCTTCTGAGCCCCTTCTCTGTTGTGCTTCACCTACAACCACTCGGGCTGCCTTTCGCCTCAGTCTATTTCTGCATAGGTGTGTTTTTTTGTTTTTTTTTTGTGCTCAGTTTCTCTGCTGTGCTCAGCTCTCTGCCGTCCTATCGTCAATTCCGTTCCAGTTTTGCGCGTGGTCGGCTGTTTGTCTGCAAAATCCGTTCTTTGGGTCCAGGGAGAGAGGACAGACGGGAGTTTGATGCAAAGGCGCACAAACCTCGTGTCTCTTCGTCTCCTCTGCCTTTGTTTTTTTATTTCTGTGCGTCCCAAGCGTCGTTTCTTTTCTGCTTTTCGCATCGCTGACAAGCCCTGGCGGCGACTCTCCAGTGTTTTTATTTTTTATTTTTATTTTTTTTTGCGTATGCAGCCAATATCCAAATGCACGTGGCCCCGAAGCTTTGACAGCACGCGACACGACGAACAGGCGACGTTCCTTGTGTGAAAGGACGGCATCGGGATTGGGCAGCTGTCGCGGCTGCGACAGGATCGATTGGCTCGATCTGGCGTGGCAAGGACGCACAGCATAGGCTCTGAGGAGGCGACGTGGGACTGCCAAGGGCGCACTCTTTGTAGTGGACGGGGGGGCACAGGCTCCTCTTCCGTTGGGCCGGCCATGCTGCTTCTTCACCAGATCGGCAGCGTCAAGATTGGCGAGGTTGTCCGCTACACGGTCAGCTACACGCCGGCGCACGACCGCATTCTGCCGGCGGCCGAGCATCTGTATCTGCGGATCCGCAACACGTGCAGCACGGCGCTGCGCGCGGCGTTTGTCCACGGGCCGTACAGTCTGTATGTGGATGCGTACCCGGCCGGCTTCCATCCCAACGACAAGTTTGAGCATCCGCGCCAGTATGGCGTTCCCGAGTTCGAGCCCATGCTCAAGGCCGGCGGCACCTGGTCGTGCCGGCTGCTGGTGCCGGAACACATCCGCCACGACGCCGGTAGTGGCGGCAGCGGCGGCAGCGGCGGCGGAGGCGGCGTTGGCAGCAGCAGCAGCATCAGCAGCAGCAGCATCCACGGCGGCTGGAGCCCGCCGCCCAGCAGTGGCCACATTTTTCCTTCTGGCGGGCCGCCCTGTGCGACGTGGGTCATCAATGTGACGAGCCAGGTCATCTTTTCGACGTCGGCCGCCGTGCACTACGAAATCCTGCTGGGCCGCGACGCCAAGTCGGTCGACATTGGCGGCGGCATCACGTCGGGCCTGCCCGTCATCCTGAACGGCGCCAGCAGCAGCGCGGCCAGCCAGCAGGGGCGGAATCTGCAGCCCGGCCGCGTCAGCGACTACCAGCGGGGCCGCGATGGCTACCACCCCGACCAGCCCAAGGGCGTTTTCTCGCGCGCCATCCGTCTGCGCGTGGAGGACACGGCACACCTCTGGAACAAGCCGCAGCTGCCGGGGTGGTACGAGCCCCCAAGTCTTCACAGCAAGGCGGTGCCGGTCGCCAGCAAAGAGGCCGATGCACGGCCTCAGCGTCCGCCTGCCCATGGACGGAGCAGAAAGGAACAAGGAAATGCACAGCAGCAGCCGCTGCAGCCGCAGCAGCCGCCGCAGCAGCAGCAGCAACTAGGGGATGCGGCTTCTTCGCGGCCGCCCGAGAAGGTCAAGAAAGTGCATCTTGTCGTCTTGACCCACGGGCTGCACAGCAATCTTGGAGCCGACATGCTGTATCTCAAAGAGAGCATCGATGCGGCCGTGCAGCAGGCCAAAATCGACCGGAAAGCGCGGAAAGCGAGAGAGCGGGCAGCTCGTGGCGAGCAAGGCCAGGAGGAGGACGACGACGACGATGTCGAAGTCATTGTCCGGGGCTATTCCGGGAACGCGACAAGAACGGAGCGGGGGATCAAGTATCTCGGGAAGCGGCTGGCGCGGTACGTGCTGGCCATGACCTATCCGGACCAGCCCTTCCTGCCGTCGTCCAAAGCGGTGGCGGAGGCGATCTCGCAGGAGATACGCCAAGGCGGCCGCAGGGCGGGCGGCGGCGGCGGCGGCGACAAGCGGTCGGCGGCGGCCAGGGGCGAGGACGGCGGGGATGGCAGCAAGGCGGGCGCAACGAGCCGGGGCTACAAGTTCACGCAGATCAGCTTCATTGCGCATTCGCTGGGCGGGCTGGTGCAGACGTATGCGGTGGCGTATATCCAGAAGCACTCGCCGCAGTTTTTCGATCTGATTGAGCCGATCAACTTTATCGCGCTGGCGTCGCCGTTTCTGGGGCTGAACCACGAGAACCCGCTGTACGTCAAGTTTGCGCTGGACTTTGGGCTGGTGGGGCGGACGGGCCAGGATCTGGGGCTGACGTGGCGGGCGCCGGCGCTGGCGCGCAGCGGCTGGGGCGCGATTGTGAGCAACCTGAGCGAGAACGCGCACAAGCGGGTGCTGGGCGAGTCGCAGCCGGAGTCGAAGCCGCTGCTGCGGATCCTGCCGACGGGGCCGGCGCACACGGCGCTGAAAAAGTTCCGCAACCGCACCGTGTACTCGAACGTGGTCAACGACGGCATTGTGCCGCTGCGCACCAGCTGTCTGCTCTTTCTCGACTGGCAGGGCCTGGGCCGGGTGGAGAAGGCGCGCCGGGAAGCCGGCCTGGTCGAGACCGTCGTCGGCTTTGGCTGGGCCGAGCTGACGGGCGCCAATGTGACCAGCCCACGCACGACGGACCGGTGGCCGCTGGACGACGACGACGGCGGCGGCGACGGCGGTGACGGCGGCGGCGAGCAGCCGCAGCGGGTTGCGTCGTCGGCGTCGACCGTTGTCGGCGGGCAGGACGGCGACGGCGGCGGCGGCGGCACGGTCTCCTCGGCCAAGAAGCAGGACGCGCTCCAGGTGCCCCAGCCGCCGCGAAACGCGACGCGCGAAGACGACCAGGAACGGCTGCGGGCGGCGGCGGCCTATCGGGGCAGCATCGATGCCGGCAGCCGAGACCCGTCGCAGCGGCCGCCGCCCGACAGCGACAGCGCGGGCTGGCTGTCGACGTCGACGACCAACAACAGCAATCCGTTCAGCGCGTTTTTCAATTTTTTCAAGGGCGGCGAAGCGAACGCGGCATCCCAGTCGGCGTCGTCGGCGTCGTCGTCGTCTCAGCATACGCGGCAGCCGTCCGACCCAGCGGCGTCGTCTGGCGGCGCGTCTGGCGGCGCATCGGCCGGTGCGCCGAGCCACCCGAACCACCGGCAGCAGAAGCTGAACAAAATCTACCAGCGGAGCCAGACGCTGAGGATTGAGAAAAGCGCGGGCACGTCGGAGCCTTTGCCGGGCCCGGCAGCGACAGCAGGTGCAGGTGGTGTCGCCGCAGGTTCTGAAGCGGGATCTGGGGCAGTCGAGACAGAGACGGCACGGGGCAAAGACAAGGCGTCGGAGGCATCGGATGGCGCATCGGAGACAGCCAGCGGCGGCAGCAGCCGGCCGCGGGTGACGACGGGCCAGGAGCTGAGCGAGGAAATGGTGGACCAGGCGACGGGCGGAGGGGTGTCGGCGCCGCCGCGGACGTCGTTTTTCGAGTCGGCGACGGACATTATCAACCCGAAGCTTCCGCCGATCGAGTACCTGATCGACCCGACGAAGCGGCCGCGGACCATCTTCCACGATCGCGTGTACCACCCGTCGGACATTCCGCCGCCGCCGCTGAAGGCGCGGCCGACGGGCAGCAGCGTGGCGGCGATGCGGCGGCTGTCGTTTCACCAGCGCACGCCGACGGCGAGCACCGTGCACAGCGACGCGTCGTCGGCCTATGCGGCGCCGGCGCAGCCGGACGCGACGCGGGCGGCGCACGACGACGACGAGGCGGCGCCAGCGGCGCCAGCGGCGACGACGGCAACACCCGGCGGGCGGCGCGAGGACGGCGGCGTCGTGGACAGCGCCAGCATGCGGGTGGAGGAGAAGATTGCGCGGGCGTACCACCGGGGGCTGTCGTGGCGGAAGGTGCTGGTCAAGCTGGAGCCGGACGCGCACAACAACATGATTGTGCGGCGGATGTTTGCCAATGCCTTTGGCTGGCCCGTGGTCAAGCACCTGGTGGACGCGCACTTTAGCGATTCGGCGACGGCGCGGACGCCGGACGACGACGAGTCCGGCAGCGAGCGGGCGCGGCCGCTGAACGAGCGCACCGACGGCGAGGGCCGCGAAACAACACGGCCGTCGGCGCCCAGAGGAGGCCGGTCCGGCGGTGGTCCGGACAACACGGCGAAGATGGCCGAGACGGCCGAGGCCGAGGAAGCAACAACCGGAGCAGCACAAGCGGACAGCGCAGACGGAACGCAGGGCAGAAAAGGCATCAACGAAGACGGCCAAGCGGGCGGTGGGAATGGCGGCAGCGAGGCTGTCCATGGAAAGCGACTCGCGCCTGGGACTAGCAAAGGCGGCAACGGCAACAGCAACAGCAGCAGCCTGACACCCAGCACGGCTCGGTCGGTGCCAGTCCCAACGGCAGATGCGGCCAAGGACAGCATGTCGTGGAGCGATCGCGACTGGGTGGACTCGGACGACAGCGAGGGCGACGACGATCTGGCGTACGGCCAGCAGGCGCAGCAGGCGGGGCAGCATCGAAGCGACGGTGGCGGTGGTGGTGGCAGCGAACACGGCTCGAAAGAGGAGACGACGCCGCGGCAATCGACAGTGGCGTTTACGGCGTCGATGGCGGGCGGCACGACGACGGGGCCGCTGGTGTCGTCGACTCTGTTGGCGGAGTCGTCGCCGCACGGCTGGAAAGAGAGGATTGTGGGCCGGCAGCCGCAGCCGACGAGTTCGATGAAGGCGAAGAGGCAGAGCAGCGAAGTGGACTGAGCGATGGAGGAAAAGCAAAGTGGGTGGGCGGTGGAGGCAGAGCAGCGAAGTGGGTGAGCGGTGGAGGCAAAGCAACGAAGTAAATTGAGCGGCTGTCGGCGAGAAAGGACAGACATTTGACAGTTTGGGATAGGTGGGTGATAGCTCGGAGGTTGTGTTTGTGGTGGGTGATGGCTTGGTATAGGTAATTTGTGTGTTCTTTTTTCTTCATGCATAGGCATACGTAGACAAGATATATCATAGACGGTGTGTGACGAGATTATGCGGCACCGGCCAGCTTTCTGCTTTGCGATTGTGTGAGTGTTTCCTGTATCGTTGTCCTGATATCTGTAGCTTTGACAGTGCCAGCAATATTGGAATATTGTCTCATTGTTTGCTATGTAATCGTCCCGATACTCGCGCCATCCATTTCATACAGTCATTAAAGCAGCCGTAAGAACAACCATTCCTGTATTACCAAGTCACCCCGTTTTCATCCATCCCTCCCATCCGTGTCGCTTCAGCCTCTTTGCGTCGTCTCGGTCCTCTGCCCGGCATCAGCCGCTTCCTTCTCTGTCACGGCCAAACAGCCGCCGCAATCCGCCGCTGCTGTGTCCTCCTCCTATCGAGCGGCTTGTGGGCGTCTTGGGCCGCAGCCCGCCGCTGCCTCCGCCAGTGTCGACAGACGGTCTGGTCCGCAGCGCAGACGGCGGCGCAGGTGGCAGCGGAACATCAGGTGGTGCCTGCAGCTGCTGGTGGTAGTATTGCTGGTGCTGGTGCTGCTGGAGCTGCTGTGGTCGCCGATCGGGCAAAGGCAGCAGCGGCGGCGCAGGCGCAGGCTGACGGGCCGACGAGAAAGCACTGCTGGTGTAGGTGGCATTTGTGCTGCTGGTGGGATTTCTGGAGTTGCTGGGGTTGTTGGTGGTGCCGAGGGATGCCAGTTGCATGCGGTACTGCAGTTGCTGGAGTTGCTGCTGCTGCTGTTGTTGTTGTTGCTGCTGCTGTTGCTGCTGCTGCTGTTGCTGTTGCTGTTGCTGCTGCTGCTGCTGTTGCTGCTGTTGCTGGTGCTGCTGTAGATGGTGGTTCTGGTACTGGTGCTGATGCGGCTGACCGTGTTGATCTAAGAGCTGGGGTTGTTTTTGTTGTTTTTCCTGTTGTTGTTGCTGCTGCTGCTGCTCCTGTTCTCGTTGCTGCTGCTCCTGGCGCTCCTCCTCGCGCCAGTCGCGCTCTTCGTCGCCGTTGACAACGACGTACCAGCGGATGGGCTCGCCGCGCTGCAGCTGGTCGCGCAGCTGCTCCAACCAGCCGCCGCCGGGGACGCCGATGCCGCCGCCGCCGGATGCGGTGGCCTTTTCCTTTTTCTTCTTGCCGGACGACGACGCCGCCGCCGCCTTTGACGAAGCCGACAGCGCCGACAAGGCCGACCAGCCTGCCGGGACCGACGCCGTCGTCGTCGGGCCCTCGTCCGAGACGGATCCGGTCATGGGGGGGATCCAGCCGGCGGCCGCCGACGCATTCGTCGCCGCCGTCGCGGCACTGCCGCTGGTGGTGCTGTCGCTGCGGCCTTTTTTCTGCTGCTTCTGCTGCTTCTGCTGCAGCTTCAGCTGCTGCAGGTGCCGCTGCTGCTGCTCGTGCAGCAGTCGCTCGTACCGCGCCATCTCGTCCACCACCGACACCGACAGGTCGATGCGGGCCACGTAGTCGGCCACAAACGCGTGCGGCCGCGACATCTCGTCCAGCTTGAACGGGTCATACTCCTCCAGCAGCTTCACCGGCGACCACTCCTGGGCCGACAGCACCGCATCCTCCGGCCGGTCTGCCGCCCGCCGCGCCACGCCCGGCAGGCCCGGCGTTCCCGGCATGCCGCCGTCGCCGAAGCCGCCAAGGCCGCCAAAGCTGCTGGTGCCGTCCCCTCGGTCGGTTGACGGCGGTGCTGGCCGCACGCGCCGGCTGCGCGGCGTCGTGTCGCCGCTGTCGCCGCTGTCGCCGCCGCCGTCGTCGTCGTCGTAGTCCAGCTCGTCGTCGCTGTCGTCCATGGGCGGCGGAATATCACACGGCGGCAGAAAGTCAAAGAGATGGTAAAAATGGGCCAGCATGCTGCGGGCCGTGGCCGGCCGCACAACCCAGTCGGGCGACGCATTGTTGAGGTCCTGCACAACAACAAAGACGCGGATGCTGGGCCGGCTCCAGCGGAAGCCGTGGCAGAGGTAGGTCGGCATGGTGGGGGGGGCGGAAACGGAAAAGAGCAAAGAAAGAAGGCAACGAGGAGAGAAGAGAAAAGGAGGAGAGGAGGCGAGGAGGAAGAGGAAAGGGAGAGGGGCGAGGAGAAAGAGGAAAAAGAGAGAAGCGAGGAGGACAAGGGAAGGGAACGGCCTGTATGCCAACGAGGCAAGAGGCCTGACGAGAAAAAAAGGCCTGGATGCACTCAAACCAAGTTCAGACGGCGGCACGCCAACGCTCTCTTTCCATGGGCCGTCTATGTAGGCACAAGCAAAGCTCGTTCAAAGCTCGTTCAAAGCCTTTTTTCTTTCACAAGGCGCCGGCCGCAACGGGTTTTGTCCAGGCCCAGGATGGCGAGAAAACGCAGGGCGATGTCAATGCGTCGCACCCAGGCAGTGCAAAGAGCCAGAAAACCAGAAGAAAAAAGGCGTGGGCATAAAAGGGCGGTTGCGCTCATGCCCTCGGACACGGCACAAAAGCGAGGACGCTGCGCTCCAAAGCCAAAACCAGGGGAGGGGAAAAGAGCGATAGGATAGGCTGGTTGGTGACGCCGTTGCATTGGTGCGGCGCCGCAATGGCGCAGCGCACAAAGAACGAGGCAGCGAAAGAATTAAAGGAAAGAAAAAAGAGAAGAAAAAAAAAGAGGAGAAAACCCCCGAAAACCAAAAACCAAAAACGAAAAAACGCTGATATAGAGGACGGAAAAAACTAGCAAAGGCGGCAGGAGCCAAAGACTTTGACAGCTGCCAAAAGGGAAGCTGCGTTTTGTCATGCATATCGGCAGGCACTTGCGTCAACAGAGTATCCATATTACGAGTACAGACACTTGCGCCTACAGAGTCATGCAGCAAAAAGGGGCCCTTTGACACCGATACAGAGACAGCCGCATATGCAGCAATCCGAGTCTGGCACATTGCTGCATATCTGGCTGAAATTACAAAGGAGTCATGTCGCATGCTCTGCTGCTGCCGAACAGTCTGTCTTTTTTAGAATTCCAGCACATAGAGAGCTTTATAGTATTGTTGTTCAAAGTATGTTGCTTCCTCGGCCAGCCTTCCTCGGCCAGCCAAATCATCCCGTCTTCATCCCCCTCGCCTCCATCTCCTACCTCATCCCCTACCTCTGCTGCCTCTGCCGCCTCTGCCTCTTCCGCCTCCACCACCGCCTCGGCCACCTCCGCGTCCTCGGCCTCCTCCCCGGCCTCCGGCGCCTCCGCCCCGGCCTCCACCAGCGGGCCGGCCGTTCTTTTCGCGGCGCTGCTCGGCCAGCTTGCGGGCCTTGCGGATGTCGTCGGCAGACTTGAGCTCGCGCTGGCTGCCGTCGCCGTCGCGGAAGCGGCCAATGCGTTTTTCGCGGGCCTCGGCCACGCGCTGCTTGCGCACGCGGTAGTCGTCGCGGAACTTGTCGGCGTCCTTGGGCGCGAGCTCCTTGGTGTGCCACATGCGACGACCGCTGCGCATCATGCCGCCGCCGGGGCCGCTGCCGGGGCCGCTGCCGGGCATGCCGGCGCCGACCTGCCGGGCCAGGCCGGCGCGCTCGGTCTCGCCCACGCGTGGCAGCGCACCCACGCGGTTGGCGCGCCGCCAGCGCTCAAAGCGGCCGCTCTGAAACGACGCCGCAATCTTGACGCCGCTCTCGCCGCGGATCAGCCGGCCGCCGCCGTTGCTGCTCGCCATCTCGCCGCCGCCGCCGGCGGCGCCCGTCCGCCCGCGCCGGCTGCGGCTGCCGTCCTCGTCGTTGGCCCGCGCCACGTACTTGCCCTGCTTCTTGTCCCAGCGCAGGCGGCTGCGCGTCGGCACGCCAAACGCCTTGGCCGTCTCGTCGTTGGTCAGGTCCATGGTCGCGTCGCGCGCCGCCGCCGCAAAGCTGGCCAGCCCGTCGCTGTCGCCGCCGCCCGGAAGCCCGCCGTGCACGCCAAAGCCCCGCTCGCCCAGGCTGCTGCTGCCCGTCCGCGGCGTGTAGCTCATAAACACGGCGCTGTCCCGCCACGCCGGCCCGCGCGCCGTGCCCGTCGTCGCCGCCGCGTCGTCCAAGATCTCCACCTCCTCTTCGTCGTTGTCGACGCTGTCGTCCTCCTCCTCGTCGTCGTCGTCGTCGTTGTCGCTGTCGTCGCCGACTTGTCCGCCGTCGCTCCCCCTCTCGCTCTCGCTCTCGTCCGAGCCCGTGTCCGCCTCGGCCTCCCCCTCCCCAGCAACAGCGCCGCCTCTCCGCCGCGGCCCTGCTCGTTTCCGCATCGTCCGCATCACTTCTGCAGCCACGGCCGCCCGCTTGGCCCGCTTGCCGCTCTGCACCGTCACCTCGAAAATCGACTCTTGCGGCTTGTAGTCGGTGATCTTGGCCAGCATCGCCGCCCGTGCTTCGGCCGTCGCCGCGCCGTCTCCGTTGTCAGCGCCGTCGGCCAGGTCTGCTTCTCCTCCTCCTCCTCCTCCTCCTCCTCCTCCTCCCACCCCCGCAAACAGCGCATGCAGCTGCGTCCACTGCCGGCTGGCCACCATTTCGCGCGCCCGCCGCGCGCTCTGGCTCGACGCCGGCAGCCGCGTGCGGAAGTACTGTTTCTGCGCCTTGGCCACCACCGAGCGCAGCGCCGCCACGTCGGCCACGTCGCCCAGCAGCCGGTTGACCCATTCGACGTGCGGCTCCAGCGCGTCGCGCGCCAGCGCGCCCACCACAATGTCGCGCGCGTAGTCGGGGCCGGCGTCTTTGCCGTCTTTGCCCCCCAGCACCAGCCGCCGGCCCAGAAAGAGCTGCAGGTCCACCAGATACGGCACGTCCGTGTCCTGCACCAGGCTGTAGCTCCAGCCCCGGCGGCCGGCGCGCGCCGTGCGGCCGACGCGGTGCACAAAGATCTTGGCCTGCGGCGGAAAGTCGTAGTTGACGACGTTGGCCAGGACGGGAATGTCGATGCCGCGCGCCGCCAGGTCCGTCACCACCAGAATGTTGACCAGCCCGCGCCGGAACTGCTCCACCTGCTGCCGCCGCGCCGTCTGGTCCATCGACCCGTACACGCCCGCCGCCGAAAAGCCGGCCTCGCGCAGCACCGCCGCCACATACTCGACGTGGTGCTTCGTCGCCACAAACACCAGCGTCGAGTGCTCCGTCGGCGTCTCGTGCGGCGCCACGTAGCGCCCGCCGCCGCGCTTGCGTTTTTTGGAGTTTTTCGAGCCGGCGTCGCCGTCGCCGTCGCCGTCGCCGTTCTCGGTCTTGGTCGTCGCCCCCCCCGGCAGCCCCAGCGGCATCTTGATGACGTCGTGCAGCACGTGCAGCAGGGCGCCCTCCTTCTCCGAGCCCTTGACGGAGAAAAAGGCGCTCTGCAGCTCCGGCGAGATCTTGGACTCGGCATCCAGCCGCACCAGGCTCGGGTCCTGCAGGCCGGCGCGCGCAAACTCGGCCAGCGACGACGGCAGCGTGGCCGAGAAGAGCAGCGTCTGGCGCGACGGCGGCAGCGCGTGCAGAATCTCCGTCAGCTGCGCCGCAAAGCCCATCTCAAACAGCCGGTCCGCCTCGTCAAAGACGACATAGCGCACCGACGACAGGTCCAGCCCCATCTCCACCTTGAGATGCAGAAACCGGCCCGGCGTCGCAATCACAATGTCCGGGTTCGCCCCCGCCACCAGCCCAAACTGCTCCTCCAGACTGTCGCCGCCCACCAGCAGCACCGTCTTCAGATCCGTGCCCCGCCCCAGCTCCTTCACCACCCGCAGCGTCTGCAGCGCCAGCTCCCGCGACGGCGACAGCACCAGCGCCCGCGCCCCCACCCGCACGCTGTGCGCCCGCAGCCGCTCCACCATCGGAATCACAAACGCCGCCGTCTTGCCCGACCCCGTCCGCGCCATCCCCACCACGTCGCGCTGCGCCAGGATCAGCGGGATCGCCTTGCGCTGGATCGGCGTCGGCACCGAAAAGCCCTTGCGCGCAATCGCCCGCAGCAACGTCGCATTGAGGCCTGTCTGTTAGTTTTGTTGCTGCTCACACTCTCTCGATCACACACAAACACACTCTCTCTCGATCACACACAAACACACACTCTCTCTCTCACATACACACGTTCCATCGTTATCTCTCTCTCTCTCACACACACATACACACGTTCCCTCGTTCTCTCTCTCTCGCTCGCTTGCTTGCTCTCTCCCTCTCTCTCTCTCTCTCTCTCTCTCTCTCTCTCTCTCTCTCTCTCTCTCTCTCTCTCTCCCTCCCAAACTTACCCATCGCTTGGAAACCGCCGCCCTTCTTGACCGTCTTGCCCTTCAGGTTGCCGGCCTTGCGAAAAGCCGCCGCTTGCTGCAGTGCAATATAAGCCTCGTCCTCTTCTTCGTCCCCGTCATCGCCGCCGCCACCGCCGCCGCTGCCGCCATGTGAGTCGGTTCCAAACCCGTCCAGAATCGCACCCAGATCCAAATCTTCGGGCTGCACCGCTGGCGCAGCCGCCCGCTTTTGTTTCTTCGCCTTCTTCTTTTTCTGCACCTCGTCGGCTCCATCGTCGCTGCCAAATCCTTCAAAGTCCTCCGTCACCAGCGACCCCAGAATGTCAACCTCGTTGTCCGACATGGCCGGAGACGACAGCCGCCGAGAAGATATAGCTGTCATCTTGTGGTTTGACTGTGCGTCTGCGTGTGCACCCGACTGCGTGTCGTCCAACTTGTGCGTCCAACTTGTGCCGACGCCTTTTTACTGTAGGAGTACTCGTAGTTTTTTAGCTCATTTCGTACCTGGTCCAAAAAGCAATATTTTTTTCTTGTTCTCTGCGTTATCTTATCTACAAAACTTATCGATAACAAATGACTAATCGCTGTAAGCTGGCAACTTTGATTGGCCTCTTTTGGCGGCCACCCCGCCGCCTCTCTGAGCAGGAAATCGCTCCGTTTAAGCTGCTCCGACCACTGGGCAAGCAAAAGCTTCAAAGCGCCGTCTACGGGAGTACGACGAGAGCGAACCGCCAGCATGTCGGCCACCGAAGACGACGGGCGCGATGCCCTTGATATTTTGGAGCTGGAAAACAAGGAGGCCGTGAAGGATGAAGAAATTGCTCGGATTCTGGGAGCTTTTCGACTCGATGCGTACGTCTGAATTTGTTGTTTTTTTGCTTCTTTTCTTCTTTTTCTTCTTTTTCTTCTTTTTTTCTTTTTTTCTTTTTGTCTTTTTGTCTTTTTTTCTTTTTTTTTTTTTCTTTTTTATTTGCCAAAGAGACAGCACAGCTGACACAGCCAGATACGCCGTGCTGGGCCTGCAGCCCGGCGTGCCGGAGTCGGACATCAAGGCGACGTACCGCAAGAAGTCGCTGCTGATCCACCCGGACAAGACGCGCAATCCGCGGGCGCCGGAGGCGTTTGACCGGCTCAAGAAGGCGCAGAACGAGCTGATGGACGAGAAGCACCGCGAGCGGCTGGACGAGGCGATTGCGGACGCGCGCACGCTGCTGATGCGCGAGCACAAGTGGACCGTCGACAGCCCCGAGCTCAAGACGGACGACTTCAAGAAGCTGTGGGCCGACAAGGCCAAGGACGTGCTGATCGACAACGAGCAGCGGCGGCTGCGCCAGCTGCGCGCCCAGATGAAGGAAGAGGGCCGCGAACAGCGCCGCGAGGAGGAGGAGCTGGCCGCCCGCAAGCGCAAGCGCCAGCACGAGCAGGACTGGGAGGCCACGCGCGACCAGCGCATCAACAGCTGGCGCTCGTTCCAGCAAAAGGCCCGGTCGGGCGGCGGCGGCGGCGGCAGTAGTGCGCCTCTGGGCGCCGGCGTGCCGCTTGGCGCCGGCGTGCCTCTTGGCGGCGCCGGCAACAGCAACGGCGTGAAAAAGAAGAAAAAGCCAAAGCCCATCGGGTAGGGGGGTTGTTTTGTTGGGATGAGTTTGGGATGAGTTCTGGGGATGTTGTTTTCTTGGGGTGAGTTCTGGGATGTTGTTTTCTTGGGATGAGTTTGGGATGAGTTCTGGGGATGTTATTTTCTTGGGGTGAGTTCTGGGGATGTTGTTTTCTTGGAAAGAGTTCTGGGATGTTGTTTTGTTTTCTTCGGATGACGTTTTGCTGGATGAGGAGCCGTTTCTGTTGGGTTGTACAGCTTCTGTCGTGCTGTTCTGTCTCCTCGTTCTGTCGGTATTGGCGTTGGAAATCTCTGGTACTGCATTCTCGCCATGGCAAAAGAGAAAAGCACGCTTTGTTTAACAGGGTCTTAGCCTGCATTTGTCTGAGGCCGTCTCTGGTGGGCGTCCCGGTGTCCTGGGCGTTCTGACCTTTTCTATTGCTTTATATATTTCTTCCTATTTGCTATCGTTCCTTTATTGTTGTATATTTCCGCTGCCTCTACGAAGCATGCTCTGTCTTCGCCTTTCACCTCCACGCCCTTTGCTCTCATTTTGCCCCCTAACTCCCACCCGGCCCATGCTTCTTTTTGTACTGCACAAAGCGGCCCAGGTTCAGCACGGCCTCGTCGGCCCGCTCGCGCAGCTCGGCCATGGCCCGCTTGTCGATGGACTTGGCCATGGCCTTGACGCGCGGCACCAGCGCTTCCAGGGGCGCCAGAAAGCCGTCGGCCCAGAAGACCTGCCTGTCGCAGGCCGCGCTCTCGTCGCCGTACAGGTCAAACAGCTGGTTCAGCGCCTCGACCGCCGCTGCCGCTGCCGCTGCCGCTGCCGCTGCCGGCATCCCTGCCTGTGTCCCGGCCTGCGTGGCAGCCTCGGCCTTTTCCAGCAAGAAGCGGCCGCTCTTGCGGTTGACGTCGGCCGGGGCCGGGTCGCGGGCCACCTGGCCCAGCACGCCAATGCACTTGACCGCCAGGCTCTGGAACGGGTCCTCGTCTCTGTCTCTTTCGGCGTCGGCACCGCTCGCCGGGCCCAGCGACAGGTCGCACAGCGCCATGAACGTGTCCTGCTCGCCGGCATCCACCGGCGTCTCGCCGCCGAGCACGCGGGCCAGCGCCCAGGCCAGGCCCGCCACCGTGGCTGCCTCTTGCGCGCCACCGGCCGCGTCCGGCGCCAGGCCCGGCCGCACCACCGCCAGCCACACCTGCCGGGCCACCGGCAGCCACGCCTGCAGGATGCCGGCATTGCCGTCGTCGGCCAGGTCGACGCACGCAACCGTCCAGGCAATGTTGTTGAGCACCGACAGCGCGTCCAGCCGGACCGAGTCCAGCAGCATCGCGCCGTCGTCGTCGTTATCGTGGCCCCGGTCGGCAGACAGCAGCTGCACAACGCGGGGGATGGCCGTGTCGATCAACGCACGCAGAGTCGGCAGGTCGTCCAGGCCCGCGGCCCCTTCGGCGCCGTGTTCGCCGCCATCGCCGGCTGTGACATTTTGCATGTCTTCGTTCAGGCCAGCCTCGCTTTCGTCGTCGTCGTCATCGTCGTCGTCGTCGTCGTTGTCGTCGTCGCCGTCCTCCATGTCCAAATCCATGTCCATGTCTACGTCTGGGTTCTGCCGCTCTGTCTTGGCATGTCGGGCCTCTTTCTTCGTGGCACGCCCGTTTGTGGCACCGCCATCCACGCTGTCCTGCATATCTGCGTCGGCGTCGCCGTCGTCGTTTCTGTTGTTTTCGTCGTCCTCGTCGCCCTCGCCGTCCTCGCCGTCCTCTCCGTCCTCGTCGTCCTGGAATCCGTTCCAGACCTGCTCGTCCCGATTGCCCCTTTCCAAGCATGTCCGGACATCCGTGCCTATGGTGGCCAGTGTCTGCAGCGCGAGTCCAACCACCTCAAACGGCTCCAGCACGCTGCTGTTGCCGTCGCTGCCGCCGCTGCCGTTGCTGCCATCTCTGCCATCGCCGCCGCCGCTGCCGCCGCTGCCGCCGGTCCCCCGGCCCAACCGCGGCTGCCGCTGCTCAATGGCGGCCGCCAGCACAGGCACGAGAATGGCGTCGCAGGCGCCGTCGCGGCCGGGGCTGTGGTCAAACCACTCGAGAGCGGCAAACAGCACATGCAGGAGCGAGCAGGCAGCCACAGCCAGCGCGCCGCCGCCGTCTTTGAGCGCCAGCAGCGTCGCATAGAAGCCGCCGCCGCCGCCGCCGCTGCTGCTGCTCGACCGGTCGTCCACAGCCGCCTGGGCCAGCGAGCGCTGGTCCTCGCACAGACGGGCCAGGCAGGTGAGGGCGGCCCACTTGATGTCGAGCGGCACGGCGGCGGCCGCGTTGGCGGCCACCAGCGCAAACAGCGCGCCCGTGATGGCGCCGTTGCCGGAAATGGCCTGCCAGATCTCCTCTCTCGCCTCGGCCAGCAGCCCGAGCAGATCGACGACGGCCGAGGCGATGCGCCAGACAAAGTCCCGCTGCGCCTTGGTCAGGCGGGAAAAGGGCGGATCCGACGAGGCCAGCGTGTCGACAGTCTGACGGTTAGCGCAACGCAAACGCACACGCAAAAGCAGACAACGGCCCAGAGCAAACGCTGAAATGGCCCAGAACACCTTCACTCACCTGGGTCAGCGCATGCGCAGCCGGCGTCAACACGTCGCAGCGATACAGATGCACGCAAAAGTCGCTCTCTTCGTACTGCGCCAGCACGCTGAGAATGTCCCAGCCGGCCGCACGGCTCTCCACGGCCGAGTCGGCCAGCGTCTCCGTCAGCACCGTCTGCACAATCTGCTCTCGCAACAGCAGCTTGCGGCACCGCCCGTCCTCCACAATGTTGCCAATGGCCCCTGCCGCCGCCGTGCGCGTCTTGGCGTCGGCGCTGCGCAGATCCTTCACCACCGGCAGGATCTTGCTGTCCCGGAGCGCCGCCAGCTCGGGGTCGCCCGGTGCCTTGACCGGCCGCCGCCGGCTTCCCAGCACAGCCGCATCGGCCGCCGTCCGGTGCGCCGCGCCGCCTCGCTGTCGCCGAGCCTTTCCCATCGTGTGTATGGGGGAGACGACACAGCGCAAGTGTCCAGCAAGCTCTGTCTGCTTCGCAAACGCTGGAAAAATCAAAAGAGGCTGTGAACCCTAGCCTTTGTGGGGAGTGGAGAAAAAAGTGAAAAAAAAAGAAAAAGAAGTAAAAAAAAGTTTATACTGCAAATTT
The DNA here is from genome assembly GCA_019925385.1 of Raffaelea deltoideospora. Classification (NCBI taxonomy): domain Eukaryota; kingdom Fungi; phylum Ascomycota; class Sordariomycetes; order Ophiostomatales; family Ophiostomataceae; genus Raffaelea; species Raffaelea deltoideospora. Next base: position 26,091 of record JADHKP010000051.1, on the reverse strand, counting down.
TTTACATGAAATAAAGACCTTGCTCCATGCGAGTAAAACTCATCAACGACAGTCTGGCACTGCTACCAGAGCACATCGGCAGTTAAGAATAGACAGCAGGAGATGTTGTTCATGCCTTTACTTCATAGAAGCATTACTGCGACAACAAGGATTTGGACAATGTATTACGTCGTACAAAGTACAAAGTTGGAAAACCATCGTTGAAGAACATGCTTGTATGCGACAAACAGCACAGTAATATGCACCAAAGCAAGCTGCAAAATGTGGCTTAGCGCATATCAGCCTTGCAAGGGCGCGATATATTGCATCGTAGTACGGAGTAATACTGGAGCTTCCCTCTAGGCCAAGCAACTGCAAACAACGGGTAATTAACCAGCGGAGCTTCTGCGTCCCCTCTCCTCTCCCCAAACCTGGCCTTTTTGACACAAACCAACTTCTCGACGACGGTTTGCCGGAGACATACTGCAAGAGGCACCGCCGTGTCTGCGACAACCCAAATGTCGCTTCTCCTTCCGCGAGATGCGAGACTGACGGCCAGCAGATAGTTTGTGAGCTTTGGCGGAACAAAAGAGAAACGCAAGGAGAGAAACGGAAAGAGAGAAAAGAAAGGAGAGAAACGCAAGAATTAAAGAAAGATCGAGACGCAGTCGTTCTGTCTTCGATTAGACCGTTGGACTCATTTGTTTCGTCATCTTTTTTTTTTTCGCCCGCAACACCCACACGAGCTTTTTTCTCCCTCTGTCGACTGGGCCCTCTGTCGACTGGGGCTTTCTTTCGTTGCTTGAACGCGCGCGCGCGTGTTTTTTTGGGCGGACGCCGGCGGTCCGAGGGCGACTAAGACCGACCGACGATGCAGTCGCTCTTTCTGAGCGATGTGGAGATGGGGAAGAAGGACGACGACCACAACCGGCCGTCCAAGGCGGGCAAGGCGGGCAGCGGCAGCGCCGTCAGTCTCCGGACGGCTCTTGTCGGCGGCGGAGGAGGAGGCGGAGCGAGCGGAGGCGGTGCAGGGGGGCTGGGGCGTCGGCTGTTGACGGCGCAGCAGCCGCGCAGGCTGCTCAAGCGACTCGTCGTCGCCGTTCTCGTCGGCACGGCCATCTACCTCTTCATTCACAACATCCCGAGCGATCTGGGCGTGCCCGACCGGCGACGGCCCGTGTACCTGCATCCTGGAGCGGCCGGGTTTGCGCCGGACGACACGGCGGCGGCGAGGATGGCGGCGGTGGCGGCAGACGCGCAAAACGCGCAAAAGGCAAAGAATCCACAAAACTCCCCAAACTCCCAAAACTCCCAAAATGCAGGCCAGCAGCTGGACGGCTCGCCGCAGCCTCAGCAGCAGCAGCCGCCGTCGCCCTACTCGTACGACGGCCAGGTGCGGTTCTACAATCTGGGGCCGTCGCTGCAGGCCATCAGCAACACGCGCGGCGGCTACGCGCTCAACAAAAACGTGCTCTTTGCAGCGGCCAGCCTGAAAAGCACGGCCGCGCTCCTGCCCGTAGCCTGCCAGATGGGCCTGGAGCTGCGCAGCTACGTGCACTTTGCCGTGATGGGCCGCAGCGACGCCGACCTGGCCGAGCTGCTGGCCGTCAACGGCATCGACGACGCCTGCCACATCATCTTGCACGATGCCCGGCCCGACTACGCCGCCATCTCGACGGATGCGCGCATGGAGTCCAGCGTGATGCTAGCAATGTGTGGGTGTTGCCTAGTCTATCTCTCTCTCTTCTCTTCCTACCTTGTCTATCTCTCTCTTCTCCTCCTACCTGGACCATCAAACAGTGTTGCTAACCGCAAAAGCCCATATCGAGGCCTACATGCATCCCCAGGCCGTCATCGTCGACGGGTCCGATGCCGAGGAGCGGTATCTGCTTGAATCCCTGCGCAAGCACGGCAAGAACAGCAAGGCGTCGCTGATCGAGCTGCCGCCCAACAGCGCCAAGCGGTTGGGCTGGTTGACAAAGCTCGACAGCGCATCTTTGGCGAGTGAGTTTAACGGGTTTTCGGTGGTCGATGGACAGTTGCTTTTTTCATTAGTTTTTTTTTTTTTTTTCCTTTTCTTTCATTTTTCCGAACAACCTCCTGACTGCCAACAGACTGGAACAAGATCAGGATCGACATTCTGATTCATGCCGCGCCCGGCGCTTCCGGCAGCCTGATCCGGCTGCTCAAGTCGCTCAGCCGCGCCGACTTTGGCGCCGGCCCGGTGCCGCATCTGACCATCGAGCTGCCGCCGCACATCGACCCGCCCACCGAGGCCTTCCTCGAGTCGTTCCAGTGGCCGCCCGAGCACCTGGCCGCCGCCGGGCCCGGCGCCGTGCGCCAGCTGTCGCTGCGCCACCGCATTCCCCTGCACGGCGTCGACGAGGCCGAGAGCTCCGTCCGCTTTCTCGAGTCGTTCTGGCCCAGCCATCCGCAGCACGCACACGTCCTCGTGCTGTCGCCCCAGGCCGAGCTGTCGCCCGAATCTTTCCACTGTACGTATTCGAGGTGGTGGCCCTTTTGTGTGTGGTTGTGTGTGGTTGTGTGTGGCCTCTTCCTAACGTGCAGACATCAAATACGCTCTTCTTGAATATCGGTACTCCAACGCCGCCTTGATACAGGAGTGGGACAAGCGGCTGTTTGCGCTTAGCCTCGAGCTGCCGGCCGTGGCTCTGGACGGCACCACCGTGCTTGCACCGCCCGGCGTCCGCGACCGCCCGTCCACGTCGTTTCTCTGGCAGGCGCCCAACAGCAACGCCGTCTTGTTTCTGGGCGAGCGCTGGAGGGAACTGCACAGCTTTGCTGCCCAGATGCTCGAGGCCGAGCAGGCCGAAGCGTCGGCGACGGCGGCGGCGGCGACGGCGGTGGCGGCGGCACCGGGGACCGGCGCCGGATCCGAGGCCGGGAGCTCGGCCACCAAGACGGCAGCGACAAAGCGGCCAAAGCTCGTGAGCAAACGCTATCCGTCGTGGCTGGAGTATGCGCTGCAGCTCTGCCGGGCACGCGGCTTCTGGACGCTGTACCCCGGAGCCACGGCGGCCTCGGCCCTGGCCACGGTCCATCACGAGCTGTATCGGCCGCCCGAGGAGTATGGGGCCGACGTCGAGAGCGAGGGCAGCCTGCCCAGCGCCTCCAGATCTTTTCAAAGCGATGACGATGATGGAAAAGACCCTGCTGCCTCACCTGCTGCCGCCTCCAGGGCCGCCGTCGTTGCCGAAGAAGTGCGCCTGGCATCGTCGGGCCCCTCGCTGCTGCAGCTGCTGCCGGACGGCGGCCAGCTGGCGCCGTTTGGCGACATGCCGCTGCTGGCCTGGGACGGCAAGCCGACGACGCTGGCAGAGCTGAATGCGCAGGTGCTCGAGTACGCGGCCACATTCCGAACCACGGTCGGCGGCTGCGCGGCGACCGAGCTGGAGCAGCTGCGGCCGGACCAGCTGTTCTGCAGATAGAAGCAAAAGGGGCTTTCGCCGATGCTGTTCTGCAGATAGAAGCAAAAGGGGCTTTTGCCAATGGTCTTCTGCCTTGGAAACGTCGAAGCAATGAACATGCATTGAAAATACGATGCAAGACAAGGACAAGGACAAGGCTGAATTGTATGTGTCAAAGCTGACCAGAAAACCAAGTGACTTTTGTTAGCATGTTGCCACAGGGCCATGGAGGACGCCCGCTCTCTTTCTTTCTTCCACAGGGCCGTGGAGGACGCCCGCTCTTTCTTTCTTCCACAAGGCCGCGGAGGACGGCCGCTCTTTCTTTCTTCCTCCTTCTCCCCCGTTTTTGCGACATTTTTTCTCTACCTTTTTTTTCAATTTTGTGACTTTTTGGGCATATGCCTCGTTTGCGATGCTCTCTCTATTACATGTATATAGCCGGTCATTTTTAAGGTGGATGGCAAGAGGGTAGACGTGTACAACAAATGACGACTTTAGAGGTTGCAGAAACATGGATTTGCGCGGCATATCATACGAAATAAAAACTTTATATTTCTCTAAACGGTCTGGGAACGAATGAGGGCCCGTCTTCAGGTCTCGCTGAGCTTATTGACCGCGAGAAGGGTGATGCAGGCTCCAAGAATGCTGAGAGCAACCATGGCCATGATCTGCCCGGTGTCAGTTCACTGGGTTGATGGGAAGACGTTGGCAACGAAGAGAGAAAAGAGAAGACGAGGTGGGCAGAGAAGGGATCAACAAGACACGTACCGACTGCGTTTTCCAGCCGGTTTGGACAATGGCCATGCGGCGGCTGTATTTGTTTACGGTTTCTGGCATGTGCCCCATGTGTCAGTTGCGGCTGCGGTCAAAAAAAAGACGAGGCCAAACGAAAAGGGTAGGGGGGGCAAAGAAAAGTCTGGACAAATCTTTCCGACTAATTCTTGGGATGGGCAAGGACAAAGCTTTTTCCTTCGGATGGGCACGCACTGATGTAGTTTGCTACGCCGACAAAGAGCGTCAGGACGGACAGACACCAGAAAAGCACACCGAGCGGCATGGCCATGCGCAGCTCCAGCGCGGTCGGCTCGTTTTTCAGGTGGAACGACAGCACAATGGCCATGGCCACGACCATCATGGTGACGGACAGGCGGAGGTAGGAGAGAAAGGCTGGGACAGATCGGTCAGCAGGTTGAGCAGGTTGAGCAGGTTCAGCAGGCTCAGCAGGCTCGACCGGCCTGACCGGCTCAGGCTCGACCGGCGCGAAAGCACCAGACAGAGGCTGGTGGGCAGCAATGGAAGAAAGCCGACTTACTTCGCTCGTTGGCAAGCCCGTCCCGAGCCTGGATGGCAGGTCAGTTCTGCAGATGAAAGACAGAGAGCCCAAAGAACAGAGAGCCAAAAAGGCGTCCGCAGCAAAAAGCGCAGCACACCAGCCAAGACATCCACTCACATCGCTGCCCGTGTTGGCAAACAGCAACGGGCCAAACAGCGGCCAGATCCAGAACGCAGCTTCGCCGGCATAGCCAGGGCTGGTTGTCCGTTTAGTTAGTCTGGATGTTGAAGAAACATATTTGTTTGAGGGAAAAGAGAGAGAGAGAGAGAGAGAGAGAGAGAAAGGACAAAGCAAGTGTGCGGCACCAAGAAGACCGACTCACGATCCTAGCTCGCCAATCTCGATCGGCTTCTGCAGGTTGGCGAGAGCTGCTGCACCGGCCGCGCAGCAGGACGCGTCGACATGGCCGTCGTCGTGCTCATATGCGCGGCCGTTTTCAGAGTCGGAGTCGGCGTCGGAGCCGATGTCGAAGTCGTCGTCGCTGTCATCGCCGACACGGAATGATCGTCGCGGCGGCTCTTCTTCGTCAGCACTGGCGACATCGTCGTCATCGTCGTCGGCGGCGGCGTTGTTTTCGGCCCAGCTGTCGTGGTTCTCCTCGTCTTGCTGGTTTGCAGCGTCAGCCCAGCCGGCGGGCGGCCGACGTTGGCTGTAGTAGCCGCGTTGGCTGCTGTGGCGAGCCTGCCGGGCCTGGGCTAGCATTTCCAGCGACAGAACAGAAAGTGTTCGCAGGCAAAACGTCAAACAGTCAAGCAGACGAGCAGACGAGCATGGAAAAGCATGGGCCAGCAGGACCTGGCATGATGGGTATGCTCACAGAAGCTTCAAGAGGTCTGCATCCCTCAGATCGGTGGGGGTGATCGAGAGTGAGGGACGTTGAGCCTCTACGATCTGCCCGATGACGACTTTGGCGATTGGCGGTTTCGTCATTTTCACCGCTTATTTTGGGGGAGAAGGCGGTGGGTGGGTTGGAGTGGCTGAGTCCACGGCAGGGTGAGTAATACGAAAGGCCGGCAGAAGAGCAATGAGTAGTAATACAGAGGGCTTGCATGGCTGTGTGGATATTACGCCGCCCGTCAGTACCTTATATCCTTAGGACCATAGCGCACCTTAGCGTCTTTGCCCTGCAGCAAGGCCTAGCTGCACTTTATTGCCCGTTTCGGTCTGGGTCAAAGGGTCCCCGCGCCTGCACCGTCGTATTAGTACGTGGCTGCACTGTGGGCTTTTCAGCTCTTTCCTCGCTGAACATCTCGGCTTAATGGGACGAAGTACGTCGTACCGTTCTATTTACGCCGTAGGTACTCGTTAAACTGCAGAAGTGCTAGCAGCAATGCACGGTGCGTGAATTGCTCGTATGTATTACTCCGTACGGAGTATCATTGCTTTGTTCTCCGTATATCGTGGTAAAGCAACCGCTCGCCGTATGACTCGTTTGTCGGCACAAGCTTCCCAATCGGTGGGGCGCCAAAGTAAGGCCGATGTACCTGCGGCATGGGCTATTATCTCTTTAATACCACGCCGGCACGCCGGCCCATTCTTCTGCTCCGTATTCCATACTTATCGTACTTTTCACCTAAAGACATAGCTCTGCTGCTAGTGCTCAACGGCCAATAATGGTGCAGCGTTCCCTAATCTACGACAGCACCCTCTATCTCTACCTTTTCGTTTCTTTTTTTTTTTTTGCTGTTCTTGTTTCGGCTCCCTATCTTGCTGCGGCTCTCACACTTTCCTGTTTTTTTTGGTCTTTTGCCTCGCAGGGTCTCATTAATGCCGCACTCAGCCCTCTTTTTGGAAGCTTTCCGAGACAGGTACTCTTTATAAGAGCGAGATCCCAGTCCGTTTGATTTGGGGTTTGGAAAAGCTCATAGCTTCATTTTGTGTTTTTGTGTTTTTGTTTCTTGCTTTCCTGCTTTCCTTTCTTGCTTTCTTGCTATTTTCCCTCTTCCCGTGCACGGTTTCTTGCTTCTTGCTTTCTTGCTTCTTGCTTCCTTGCTTTTGCTTCCTTGCTTCTTGTTTTCTGGAGGTCCCTCTCGCTCTTTTTTAGCTCCGTCTTGCCTCTTTTTTGCGCGGCGACCGAGAGGTGCAGACGACCGGCTACCAACGACAGCCGACGGGAAACAGCCTGAAACAGCTCAAACGAGACACACGCCAGCATGGCCCCCAGCCGGCCCATTCCCGGCGGGAGCCGGCGGGAGTCGATCGCGGTGCTGGCGTCGTCGCTGGCGCGGTCGCTGGCGGATCCGACGCCGTGGGTGCAGGAGGCGGTGTCTCGCGACGTGGCGGAGCTGACGCCGGCGGAGCTGGAAGCGGAGGCGCGGGCGTCGGCGGCGTCGACGTCGGCGCCGTCGGCGTACCAGACCTTTGCGTTCCGGCGCACAGACGAGCCGGAGGACTCGGAATCGACGTGCAGCGACGGCAGCGGCGGTGACGGCGGCGGCGGCGACGGCGGGGCCTCCGAGCCGTATCTGTATCGCCGGCCCAGCGCCATTGCCTACGGCCAGGTGCGGCCGGCGCTGGGCCTGGCACCCATGGAGCCTCCGCCGCTCAGCCGCATCGAGAAGAAACAGTCGCGCCAGGCCGAGCGCAGCCTGCTGCGCGACAACCATCTTCTGCCGCCGCGCCACGTCGCCGCTGCCGCGCGCTCGGCCTCCGTGGCCGGCGCCGACGCCGCTGCCGCTGCCGCCGCCGCCGCCGAGGCCGCCGCCAAGCAGCAGCGCGCCCCGCAGTCGCTGCTCGGCCGCCTGTACCGCCGCGTGTTCAGCACCAAAGTGCCGCGCCGCCCCGATGACGCCGAGCAGCCGTTTCTTCCCGCTGTGGCCGCGGCCGCGGCCGGCGGCGACGGCCCACCAACCGAGCAGACCGCTCTGCTCGCCGGCTCCGACGGCCACGCCCACGGCCACTCCCACAACCACGCTCGCCTCGACGAGCAGTGGGAGGCCGCCGTGGCCGCCGGCCAGATCCACACGACGTGGCAGCGCGAGGCCAAGACCATTGCCGTGTATTCGCGGTCGCTGATCGTCACCTTTCTGCTGCAGTACTCCATCAACATCACCAGCATCTTTGCCGTCGGCCACATTGGCAAGGCCGAGCTGGGAGCCGTCAGCTGTGAGTGTTTTTGTTGACCTGGGAGTTTTGCCTCTCCTCTCTCTCTCTCTCCCTCCCTCCCCTCTCTCTCTGTCTCTTTCCTCTCTCTCTTTCGCTCGCTCGCTTTCTGTCTCTCTCCCCTCTCGCTCGCTCGCTCTCTGTCTCTCCCCCCCTCTAACCCGACCCCATAGTGGCGACAATGACGGCCAGCATCACGTTCTATGCGCCGGTCCAGGGCCTGGCCACCTGTCTGGACACGCTGTGTGCGCAGGCGTATGGGTCCGGACACAAGACCCTGGTGGGCCTGCAGCTGCAGCGCATGTGCTTCTTCCTGATGGTGCTGACGGTGCCGCTGGCCGCCGTGTGGCTCAACGCAGAGGCCATCCTGGACCTGATGATCCCCGAGCACCACACGGCCGCGCTGGCGGGCCAGTACCTGCGCATCCTGGCCTTCAGCATGCCGGCCAGCGCCGTGTTCGAGTGCGCCAAGCGCTACATGCAGGCGCAGGGCCTCTTCACCGCCAACACGTACGTGCTCTTTGTGGCCGCGCCCGTCAACATCCTGCTCAACTGGCTCTTTGTCTGGCACCTGGACCTCGGCTTTGTGGGCGCGCCCATCAGCGGCGTCATCACGCAGTGGCTGATGCCGCTGCTGCTGCTGCTGTACGTCGTCTTCGTCGACGGCGCCCAGTGCTGGGGCGGCTTCTCGCGCCGCATCTTCTCCAACTGGGGGCCCATGGTGCGCCTGGCCCTGCCCGGCATGATCATGATCGAGGCCGAGTACTTTGCCTTTGAGATCCTGACCCTGGCCTCGGGCCGCTTCGGCACCACCGAGCTGGCCGCCCAGAGCATCCTCGTCACCATCACCAGCACCACCTACCAGATCCCCTTCCCCATGTCCATTGCCGCCTCCACCCGCGTCGCCAACCTGATCGGCGCCCGCCTGCCCGACGCCGCCAAGACCTGCGCCCGCGTCGCCGTCGTCGCCGGCATCCTCATCGGCTCCTGCAACCTGCTGCTCGTCGCCACCCTGCGCTACCAGATCCCCGTCCTCTTCACCAACGACAAGGACGTCATCGCCCTCGTCGCACACGCCATCCCCGTCTGCGCCTTCATGCAGGTCTTCGACGGCCTCTCCGCCGTCGCCAGCGGCCTGCTGCGCGGCGTTGGCCGCCAGGAAATCGGCGGCTACGCAAACCTCGCCGCCTACTACATCCTGGCCCTGCCCATCTCCTTTGGCACCGCCTTTGGCCTGGGCTGGCGCCTGCCCGGCCTCTGGGCCGGCGTCACCGTCGGCCTGTTCATGTACGTGTCCCCTGCCGACTCTTCCCAGCGCTGTCTTTCCGTTTCCGTTCTTTTCACTAACAGTGGCAGCGTGTCCATTGCCGAGTACTGGTATCTGTACCAGTACAACTGGACCGAAGCCGTGGCCGAGGCCGAAGAGCGAAATGCACAGGGTTAGAGACGGCAGAAAAACCTCAAAATCAGCCAGACCTGTTGGTAACCCAACGAAGCTTTGCTGTTGTTTCTTGTTGCTGGTTTTTTTGGTTCCTCTTTGATTTTGTTGGTTTTGTTGGTTTTGCTGGTTTTTTCTTTGGTTCTCTTGGTTTTTCTGTTCATTTGCTTGCGGTTGGTCGACATCTGGTTTATGCCTTTTCTGCTTTAACCCTGGTTTTGCATCGGAAATCTAGCACTGTCCACTTTTGCATCGCCAAAATCCAGATCATCGTCGAGTTATGCTCTCTCCGTCCATGCCCTCGTTTATGAAGCCCATTGTCGGCGATGGCTTAAACAAGTCTCTGTAGGCAAGAATCGAACGCCAAGGTGAGCATTTAGCTGCAAAGCCACTGGCCTGGCGGCTAGGCCAAGTCCATCATTCAAGGAAAGTACGATGAGTATTATTACGCCTTCCAGTTACTAGCAAACTCCCCGACTTCCCGCAGTCGCGCCTTCCTGCATTGAAACGGCGCTCCCAGGCTGCCAGCCCACAGAAATGCAAGGCCCCCACTATAGCTTAAATGCCCCGCTAAGACAAACAGCGCCGCGGGGCTTTAAAGCTGTCCCCTAGACTCCGTTCCGTGCTCTGTAATAAAGTAATAGGCCGTTCGCTATACAGTACGGAGTAGAGTAATACGCCGTACGCTATTATTGCTGCGGACTCCCCTGTAATTATTATAGCAGGAAAGAGCAAACCAGTCCAGCTGTCATCGGTTCTTTTTGCGCCGCTTGTCTCTCACGCAGTCTTGAAACAACCCCGCCGACAGTCCAAAAAAAGTCCCCCATCTCCCGTTGATTAGATTTTGACGGCAGCCTCTTCTTCCTACCATCTTCCATCTTCTTTTTCATCATGTGTGGTCTTCTATCCGCCACACAGAAAAGCGCCACCTAAAGCTCAACAAGCCGTTTTGTCTGCTTTGCTTCCGGAATGCTCCGCCGTTGCCCACGTGCTGTCCAAAATCACTTCGTCTGTGCTCTCTGTTTCGATCCCTTTTTGGTTGGAGAGGCTATTTGGGGGTGGCTCTTTCCTTGGCCTATCGCCACTTCCGTTTTTTTCTGACCGGATCTCTCTCTTGCTCTTCTGTTTTTGTCGCTTTCTTGCCTCTCCCGCTCTCGCCCTCCTTCTCCAAGTTCTCTCGGTCTCCGTTGTCGAATCTCCGCCCTCCCTCTCTCCCCCCCTCTCTTTCTCCTCCTCCAAAGCTCACAAGCTCACATCATGGGGCTCTCTGTCATCCATGAACAGAGAAAAGGTGGGCGTTTCCTCTGCACGACTCTCTCTTGCTCGATCGGCCACTATGCATGCTCTCTTTGCTAACCTGACGTGTCCTGTTTCAAGTCTTGTTAAAAACTATCGAGGAAATCACACAAAATGACGTGAGACTGCCACCGATCAGCGACAACGCCTTTTCTTTCTTTCTTTTTTCTTTTTTTTTCTGCCCCTTTTCGCCCCCTCCCAGTCTTGCATATGGATGCTAATGTTTACTGCTGGCAACGCTCTGTAGTGGAAGGTTCTGGTCGTTGACGAAAACACGGGGAAGCTCGTTGGCACCATAGTAAAGGAAGATGACATTCTCAAGCGGTGTATTGCCAGTACGTCATATCAAATAAGGGGCCGTCTGCAGAGAAAGTATCGACAGAACGAAAGGGGCTGTCTGCGTCTGCAGAGAAAGTATCGACAGAACGAAAGGGGCTGTCTGCGTCTGCAGAGAAAGTATCGACAGAACGAAAGGGGCTGTCTGCAGAGAAAAAAGATCGAGAGAATGAAAGGGGTTGTCTGCAGAACAAAGAATGACAGAGCCAACGCTGAGGATGGAAAATCGAAAACGGCAAGCTGACAACTGCAGACATTGAGCGCCTCGAGGAACGCCGCGAAATGAATCCCACCATGGACGCCCTCTATCTCCTCTCGCCCCAGCCTCACATTGTCGACTGCCTGCTGGCCGACCTCGACAGGCGGCGCTATCGCCGGGCTTTTGTGGTGTGGACGGCCACCCTGGCGCCGCCGCTGCGCCGGCGCGTCGATTCAGCGCCGGCAGCACGTCAGATGATTGCGGCCTTTAAGACGCTCGCCATCGACTACTACCCACGCGAGTCGCATGTCGTGACCCTGCGTGACCCTTGGAGCTTCCCTATTCTCTACCATCCCGACTGCAACAACCTGGTGCGGCCGCATATGGAAATCTTGGCACAGAAGGTGAGTGGGGGAGGGCGAGGGAGCGAGAGAGAGAGCGAAGAAGAGGAGAGAGGGAGTGACAGAGAGAGAGAGAGACAAAGAGAGAGCGAGATGCCAGAGAGAGAGAGCGACAAAGAGAGAGCGAAAACGATGTAACGAACGGGCGCCTTTTCTAACGCATGGCAGATTGCCAATATTTGCATATCGCTAGGCGAGTACCCGAAAGTGCGCTACTATCGACCTAAGAACCCGCTCCACGAAGCCAGCGTGCTGTGCACGCATCTGGCGCGTTTTGTGCAGGAGCAGCTGGACGAGTACGCACAGCAGAACCGCGACTTCCCGCCGCCGTCGTCGCGGCCGCCGAGCATCCTGCTGCTGACGGACCGGTCGATGGACCTGGTGGCGCCGCTGATCCACGAGTTCACGTACCAGGCCATGGCCCACGACCTGCTGCCCATCAAGGAGGGCGACAAGACGACCTTCCACATGGTCATCAACGAGGGCACGGCCACGGCGGAAGAAAAGGACATGGAGCTGCACGAGAAGGACTCGGTCTGGGTGGAGAACCGCCACCGGCACATGAAGGACACGATCGACAAGCTGATGGGCGACTTCCAGAAGTTCCTGGACCAGAACCCGCACTTCACCAACGACGGCAGCGGTGGCAGCGGCGCCAACGCCACGAGCCTCAACGCCATCAAGGACATGATGGCGGGACTGCCGCAGTTCCAGGAGATGAAGGAGGCGTACTCGCTGCACCTGACGATGGCACAGGAGTGCATGAACCGCTTCGAGCAGCAGAAGCTGCCGGACGTGGCCTCGGCCGAGCAGACGCTGGCGACGGGCCTGGACGAGGACTACCGCAAGCCGCGCAACGCGCTGGACGCCGTGGTGCGCCTGCTGGACGACCCGGCGGTGCCGCCCGACGACCGTCTGCGCCTGATCATGCTGTACGTGCTGTACCGCGACGGCGTCATTGCCGAGGACGTGCACCGCCTGCTGGCCCACGCCGGCCTGCCGCCCGACCGCTTCGACACCGTCGTCAACCTCGAGCTGCTGGGCGGCCGCCCCGTGCACGCGCTCAAGGAGCCGCGCCGCCCGCCCGCCGACGTCGCCGTCTTCCCGCTCGATGCCAAGGCCCTGCAGCAGGCCGCCGCCGGCGACGACGACGGCGCCTATGCGCTGTCGCGCTTTGCCCCCGCCCTGGCCCACCTGTTCGACCACCTGTTCCGCGGCCAGCTCGACCAGCAGCAGTTCCCCTACGTCAACCCGCCCACCGACCCGGCCGCCGAGGACAGCCTGCTGGGCGCCGGCTCGCTGCGCGCCGTCAAGCGCAACTGGGCCGCCGACCCCGCCATCAATCGCCGCGCCGCCGACAACCGCCAGCGCATCTTTGTCTTTGTCGCCGGCGGCGCCACCTTCTCCGAAGCCCGCGCCTGCTACGAGGCCTCGGCCAAGCACGGCCGCGACATCATCCTCGCCACCAGCCACATGCTGACGCCCCAGCTCTTTTTGCGCCAGCTGCGCGACCTGTCGGCGAACGTGCGCCAGCTCGACATTCCCCTCGCCCGCCCCCCGCCCAAGCCGCCCGCACACCTGTTTGAGCGCGACGCCCCCGCACCGCCACCGTCGTCGGCTCCATCGCAACCCGCCGCGCAAACTCCCGGGGGTGCCGGCTCGAGGATGCCGCCTCGCCGCCCACAGCCGGGCAGTGTCGGCATCCCGCCGCGGCCCCATCCCGGCGGTGCTGCCGGTGGCGGCGCCGTTGGCATTCCCAGTGGGCCGAGGCCGCCTACCAAGCAGCTGGGCCAGATGACGCTGAGCAGCGGCGCCAGCAGTAATGGCAGCAAAGCCTCGTACGAGTCGCCACCACCAAGCAGTGACGGCGGCGGCGGCGGCGGCGGCAGCAGCAAAGACGGCAAGGACGGCAAGCTGCACAAGAAGAGGAATATTTTTGGACTGAAGAAGTGAAGCTGGGAAAGAAGAAGAGACAAATGCAGCAACTAATGAGAGAAGACGAAGGAAATCTACAGACTGCTAGCCAGTGTTCCAATGCCATTGCCATCTACACCCCATCGCCAGCCAACAAACGACAACGCAGCTCTCCTTCTTGTACTAAACCCGTGTTTATAGCTTTTTTTTTTTCTGCGTCTTTCACGCCTATTGTGCGTTCCTTTCAGGAGTTGGATATTCCGAGCTGGAGTGATCGGGTCGGTCTCCATTGTTTAATAACAGCTTAAAGTATACGAGTATACAGAACAAAGAAAAGTACTCCGTATTCTCTGGTCAGCGGTCCCTGTTGAAAACGGAGCTCTTTGTCGCGAATCTTGTGACGACTTGACACTAAGAGCTACTAGTTTTTTTCTTTGCTTTTGCAATGGCCCTTATAAACTAATTTAGGTCACCTTACAGTTCAAGTCAGCCAATGACAAAAGATCAACGGTCCAGTGGCCAAATGGCAAGGCGCTTGGCTACGAACCAAGAGATTGCAGGTTCGATCCCTGCCTGGATCGGTTTTTTTTTTTTTTTTTTTTTATTACATTTTATTTTTTTTGATTTTGTACAAGTAATGTCTACGAGCACAGTAAAGATGTACGAAAGCTTCACAGAGCTTTTGGCTGTCAGACCTTTACATGTTCATGATGCTCAGTTGCCCCTCTTTTTTTTTGGCTTTCATTGATTTTTTCACTATAGAGAATAAGAAAAGAACAAGCACGAGTGCCAAGGCGAAGCGCCTCTGCTTTGCTCGTGGCTTTCCGCCCTCCAGCAGAGCAGGCGTTTCTGTCCTAGGCTCCCGCAAGAAAAAAAAAATGAGCAAAACAAACAAGACAGCCGGTGAGGTCAACAACAGACGGATTGCAATGTTGTCTTAATCGTACACGGGCTACACCACAGCTGGCCTTTTGTTCAACCCGCCTTTTTCCTCTTGTCACATATATATCTTGTACCTGCTAAACCTGCCCGACTTGCAAAAAACCTCCCAAGCTGTGCAGATCGCAAAACAAAACTCACACACCGCCCACTGTCGCGGCCCATCCGTCAATCCCCCCTTCCTCCCCCCCCTCTCCGCTGGCATTCACTGCCGTCTAAATGCGACACTGGACGGCGGCTGCTGCTGCGGTGGCGGCGGCATTGGGCCGCCGCGCCCGTCAAAGGGAAACGGCAAGCCTTCGGGCGGGGGTCCCTGGAAGCCCATGCCGGGAGGCGGCATGAACCCGCCGTGCGGCCCGGCAAAGAAGCCAGGCGGCGGTGCATGCATATTGCGCGGCCCGCCCACACCGGCAGGCAGCCCGTCGGGCGGCAGCGGCCCGCCGGGGAACGCGCCCGGCGGCGGCGGCGGGCCAAAGTTGGGCGGGAACATGTTGCCCAGCATGGCCAGGTTGGGCGGCATGGGCATGGGGCCCATGTTGGCCATGTTTGGCGGCAGGTTGGCCATGTTGGACATGCTTGCCATGTTAGGCGGCAGATCGGGCGGCAGGTTGGGCGGCATGTTGGCCATGCCGGGGCCGCCCATGTTGGACGGCGGTGGCGGCGGCGGCATGTTCATACCGGGCATGTTTGGCATATTCGGCGGCATGTTTGGCATGTTTGGCATGTTTGGCATATTTGGCATATTCGGCATGTTCGGCATGTTTGGCATGTTGGCCATGTTGGCCATGTTTGGCGGCATCGGCCGGCCGGGTGGCGGCGGTCCGTTACCCATATGGTGGTTCACGCCGCCGAGAATGTTCGGAGGAGAGATCATTGGCTGTTGCTGCTGTTGGTTTTGCTGGTGTTGCTGCTGCTGCTGCTGCTGCTGGTGGTGTTGCTGCTGCGGCTGCGGCTGCTGTTGAGCCTGCTGCGGCTGCTGTGCTTGCTGTGCTTGCTGCTGCGGTGGAGGCTGTGGCATCCGGCCACTGACATTCGGCTGCAAAAACGGCGGCGGTCCTCCTTGCATCACGTGCTCTAGTCCTGGGGGGCGCTGGAGAATCTGGGCCGGCTGTGGTGGAGGAGGAAGCCGGCTGTCTACCTCTTGTCGACCGAACTGGTGCTCATCCACGTACAACCCTGGCGGTCCGTGCTGGGGCAAAGGCCGCATCTGCTGCTGCTGCGGTGGCGGCTGCTGCTGCGGCTGCTGCTGCTGCTGCTGCTGCTGTTGCAACTGCTGGTGCTGGGTATGCTGTTGGTGGGACGGCTGTTGGGGCTGTTGTTGCGGTTGTTGTTGGGGTTGCTGATGCGGCTGCTGCTGTCGGATGGGAGGGCCCTGCTGGCCCGGCCGCGGTTCGCGGCCATAGTCGCCTGCCTCCATTTCGCTGCGATCGGCCACCGAGGCCATGTTGACCTGTTTCTGCGGCTGAGGCATGCGCATGAGCAGCTCTTCAGGCCGGATCCGCGGATCCGCACCGGGCCTTGAGCCAGAAAGGGGGCCCGACATCGCGCCCGGGCCACCGGCAATGGGGCCGTTGCGGCCCTGCATCAGCTTCATGAGAAACTCGGTTTGCGCACTGCCTGACATGACATTCGGACTCGGCGTCGGCCCAGACCCTGCATTGGCCCCCGCCCCGGCACCCGTAGCCGCCGCCGGCAGTGGTGGCACCGCCATGCGAGAGGCATGGGCCTCCTGGCTGGACGCCTGCTGGCGCAGCGCCAGCAGATCCTGTATTGTCTGTTCCGGCCGGCTCGAAGACTGCGGAGACTGGCTCACCACATTGGACGACGGCGGCGCCGGCTGCCGCTGCATCAAAATGTCCTGCATCATCTGCTGCGAAGCCATGGGCGGCGGCGGCGGCCCCGGTGGAGGAGGAGCCATGCCTCCATAGAACCGCGACTCGTCTCGGTGTGTTTGCGTTGCAGAGTGGCTCGCATACGGCACCTCCGGCGAAGCAAGATTGCTCCTTTGCCGAGCTCCTCCTCCGACATCGAGGGGCTTTCCGCTGCCGCCGCCCAGAAGACCGGCGAGCTGCTCCGGAAAAGCGCTGGCGCTGCTGGGGGTCGGCGTCCCATTGCTGGCCACACTGGTGGCTCTCGCTGTGCCACCGGCTGAGCCGCCTCCCCCCGAAGACGGCGTGGGCGCCCCGTTGGCGTTGGTGGAACTGCTGCTGCTACCAAGCGTCTGTCTTTGTAGCTTCATCAGCAAGGCTTGGAAGGCCTCCTTCTCGGCCGCATCGGGCTGCGACGTGGCCGTTGCAAACAGGCCGCCGCCGCCGCCGCCGCCGCTGCCACCCCCACCGCCGCTGCTGCTCGCCAGCGGAGATTGCTGCTGTGCCGCCTGTGCAGGCGCAGCCTCGGACGTTGCATTGTCGACGTTGCGCTTGGTGTCTTCCTGAGACGAAAAGAATGACGTGAAGCGCGACGATTTGGCTGATTTGGCCTTGAGCCCGTCTCTCTTTGCGTCTCCTGCGGCGCCCGAGCCACTGCCGCCGTCGTCGCTGGCCTTGGCAAACTGCTCAAAGAACCGATCGGGGCCAGGCGCAATTGCAGGCGCTGACTGGGCCTTTGCCCGGTTGCTGCTGCTGCTGCTGCTCTCTTCCTTCCGGTCGCCCGATTTTGCAGCCGCGTCGCCACCGGCGGCTTTGGCTTTCATTTCTTCCATGAATTTGCGGAAGTCTTCTTCCGTATGGCCTCCCGACCTTTCCACCCCAAAGAATCCGCCACCAGTGCCGCCGCCGCCGCCGCCGCCACCGCCTGCGCTGCTGATGTCTTCGTCAAGCCATTCGGGCTCACGCTCAACACGCTGGCGATACAAGTCGCCACCACCGCCACCGCCGCCACGGTCTCTGTCTCTGTCCCAACGACGCTCGTACGCGCCGCCGCCGCCGCCGCCGCCGCCTCCGCCACGGTCGTTGTTGTTCCGGTCGCGAAACCCGGCGCCGCCGTCGCCGGACTGCTGCGTCTCTGGATCGCGCTGTCGCCAATTCTTCGTTCGGTCAATGCGCTCGCGCTGGGCTGCGCGGTTCAAGCGCTCCTGTTCGCGGTCTGCCCGATCGCCTCCTCCTCCGCCGCCCCTCTCGGGCCGGTCGTCGCTCGACCCGTTTATGCCGTCGTTCAGCCAGGGCACGCGGCTGCCGCTGCCCAGGCTGTTCATGCCGTTTCGACGCACCGCGTCGGCGTTGATCGCATTGCCGGTGCCAAGGCCGTTGCTGTTGCTGTGGCTGTGGCCGCTGGCGGCATCCGCATCGCGGTCAAACGTACGGCGAGGGGGCCGGTCACGTCCGGCCGCCTCGCCATCGTCGCGGTCTCGCGGCCGGCGGTCGCCGCCCATACGGTTTTGAAACCGCTCGGCCCCATCATGCCCGAAGCTTTTGCGCAGCGGCTTCACCACCTTGCTCCAGCCCTCGCTGTCCGGCTCCAGCTCTCCACGGCGACGAAAGGCCAAGGTGCGCGTAGGGTCACGCGAGCGGTCGGCATTATTATTATTATTATTGCTGCTGCTGCTGACGGAGCTGCCGCCACCGTTGCTGTAACCATTGTGGTTCGGATCCGGCTTATCGCCCGCTGGCGTGCGCAGGCCCAGACGGTCGCGCGGATCAGAGGGCTTGTCCTTGTCGTTGCCGCCACCGCCAAACTTGCCTCCGCCAAAGCGCATTGCCGACATGGGAGTAAAGGAGCCTAGCATGGGCTGAAGAAGAGCAGTGTCTTCAGAATCTTTGCAAAACGTCAGCCATCTCAACGCCCACATGTTCTCTATAATGATAAAAAAAGTATACGCAACAAAAAAAAAAAAAAAAGGGTAACCAAAAGAGTTTGGCTCATACTGGAAAGATTCCTCCGCTCGCCTGTTGGCCTGCGGTTTGATGGGTCGAGAGGGCCTAATCCATCGGTGGTCTTGGGGCGATCAATGCCTGGCCGGGTTTGGGCACGAAGGCTCTCGGATGGTGGTCTTGAAGACAAAATGGAAGGTCAGCAGAAGAAAAGACAAGAGACAAAGCAAATGTTGGGGAAAAAAGGGGAAAAAAAAAAAGAAAAGAAAAGCTGACCCCATCCATTGTTCCGCGGGCGGTAAGTTCGGCGGTTTGACACATAAGGGAGATTCGCGAAGAAGCAAAAGCGCTTCTGCGGTGTATCGGCAGGCCATTGTCATAGCGGACGACAGCACAGCATTCGAAAGGTGGGTACGGGCTCTGCAACAGACAGCGGCTGCAGCAGATGCCTTGGCTGCGTCGGCAAAGTGCTAGGTGCTAGACTCGGCAACACAAAGACGGAGAGAGAATGGAGTATAAAATAAGATCGTTTCGACAAGTAGAAAATGGTGCTCGGAGAAAGGGAAGAGGAACAAAAGAGAGGATTGGCCCAAGATGAAGGCCAGAAAGAGGTTGAGAAAAGGGAAAGACGGTAGGCTTGGAGAAGGTCTGCCGAGGTGACGACGGCAAGAAGAGAGAGCTTGGCCCGAAGGCCGATTATGAAGGGGCGGAAAAATGATAACGTAAAGAAGAGCGGTCTGACGCGACGGTCGATTGATCAAGAAAAGAGAGGAGGGAATGGGCAGACTGGTTGTCGTTGTGAGGAAGCAGAGCTGAAAAACGAAAAAGTCTCGAGCGAGGAGGCAGCCAGTCAAATGGGAGCGATTCGGAAAAATCAAGCACGAAAAGATCGTCGCAAGAACGGCGCAGGAAAGCGAAAGATAAACGTATCCCTTTTCTCGAAGCCTTTGAAAGGGTAATTTTTTTTTTTTTTTTTGACCTGTTTTTTATTGCTTTCTTTGGTGTTTGACCTTATTTCGACCAATTCTTGAAGAGCCTAACGTCGAGGGAAACCCGGAGTTGATACGCAACAAGTGGTTTTTGATGGCGCAAGACCAACGCCTGTGTGGACAAGATTGATGAGAGAGATCTGTCCGGGAGAAGATAGGGGGGGGAGGGGGAGAAAGAAAAAAAGGAGGAGAGTAAAGGTATGAGGCTAAGCGATTGATCAAAAAGGGGACAATGGGAGGCAAGAGTAAGTAGGACTGAGGTACGAGAAAAAGAAAAGGATTTGGTGGGTTTGGCAAGTAAAACAAGAGAAGATGGAGAGGAAGAGAGGGGGGGAGAAGTGTTTCTCCTGTTTGACTTTCTTAATTTCTCGTTTTCTTTTATTTTTCAGGTCACGTACTTTTTTCCCTTTTTTTTTCTTTGTTGTTTCGTCTTTTCGTCGGTAGTCTTCCTATTTTTTTTGGTGGTTGCGAGACGCTGCAGCTTTCGACTGGGAAGGAAGACGGCGAGTGAGACAGAAAGGTTGAGCCTGAAATGTAAGGATCTAACCTCTAACGGGCCAGAGTCTCTTTCTGCCCATGGCGCTTCCCGCTAACACGACGAGCCAACCACAAGGCCGTTTGAGGTCTTGGAGGGCGGGGTTCTTCTATTGGTTGCTGCTTTGGGTGCTTTTGCACGGTGTGCTCTAGGTACGAGAACTGAGTAAGGTACGTCGTACAGCGGCAAACAGCTTGCGCCATACGAAAGTAACTGTATATTTGCTGCTAGCATTATTGCTCGTAATACAAAGTACCGGTACAGGACCACTTGTAGTACTCCGTATTAAAGGAGCCATTTACCATACTCTGTACTTTTGCACCTTGTCCCGCGAAATAGAAAGGCACGTGCTTTATTACTCATCAATTTCTTCTGTCTGTTCGTCCCCAGCAAAATTCAACCGCTTCCCATGAGAGCAATGCTTTCCGGAATGCCCTGGACGCTCCAGCTGCCAACGTGGTCCTGGTTGCACGAGTCCCAGACGTGGCGCGCGAGTGCGCGCACAATCTCTGCCACGTCTCCGCTTCCGCCAGCTGCGTCTTGCCCGTCGCTGCGGGCCGGCGCCGCTGCACCCTCAGCACCAGCACCGGCACCGGCACCAGGCAAGCCTCCCGCGGCAGCCGCAGCCGGCAACAAAGCCTCCAGCCACGCCACCATGCCGGCCCGGGTGGTCAGCGTCGTGCTGCCGCCGGCAATGGACGCAGCGCGGGCCAGCACGCGGAGGGCCTGGCGGCGCAGCGGCGGCCGCAGGTAGGGGTTGGCGGCCAGGGTCATGACCATGCGGAAGACCTTGCGCTGGCGGAACAGGTCGATGTCGGCGGGGGTGCGCAGGCTGTCGAGGAGGTAGGCCAGCAGCCAGCTCTGGTCGGCGTAGAAGGAGGCGGAGGAGGACCAGGACGACGGCGCCGAAGAAGAAGAGGAGGAGGCGGCGGCGGCGGAGCCGGCAGAGGCTTCGCCGTCGTGCAGGATCTGCTGGACCAGGGGCAGCGCGTCGACCCGCCACACGGGGCCAGACGTCAGGAAGGTGTTGACTTTTTCGTACAGGCTGTGCAGCGGGTTGCGCAGCACGTCGAGCGCGTGGCAGGCAAAGGCAAGCAGCTGGGTCGGGACCGGCCGCTGGTTTTGCGACGTTTGCGAGTTTTGGGCGTTTTGGGCGTTTGGAGCGTTTTGCGAGTTCCGCAGTTGATCGGCTGTTTGCCGCCTTTCGTCGTCTTGGCTCTCGCCCGTCATCCAGGCCTTGGCCGTCTCGACCAGCTCGCACACCAGCAGCCAGACCTGCTCCTTTTCCTCGTACGTCGACTCGCGGATCTTGGCCGCCATGCGCGTCAGGTTCACCAGCGCCGCCGTGCGCGTGCCGGGCTCGTCCGACGCCAGCAGCATGACCAGCCGCCCGGCAATGCCCTCTTCGACCAGCTCGTCGACCGGCTTGCTGGCCCATTTGGCCAGCACGGCGGGGTCGAGGCTCTGGACGGGGTCCAGGGCCAGCAAGTGCGCCACTCTGTCGTCGTTGTTGTCCTCGTTTTTGTCCTCGTCGTTGTCCTCGTTTTTGTGGCACGTTGCGTCGCCGTCGCCCTTCTTGTCCTGGTGGCTGTTGTCCCCGCTTGCAACGGCCACGGGCAGCAACAGGCGCTTGGGCAGCCGCTTGGCCAGCTTGGCTGCGGCGGAGCCTCCTGCGCTGCATCCGGCGAAGGCCGCCTTGATCTTGGCGTGGATGGCAGCCAAGGCCGCCTCGCTGCCGCGGCAGTACTGCAGATAGCTCAGCATGAACCTGGCCAGGTCCTCGACGGATCGCCTGTCGGCTCGCTCGAGCGCAAACGGCAGCTGTTCCGCCATGGTCGCGGTGATGGGGTCGACGGCCGCAGCGTCGTTGCTGTCGTTGCTGTCGATGGCGGCATCGACACTCTTGATGGGGCTGTTTGCGCAACGAACGACGCAGTTGTCGACAAAGGCCCAGACGGGGTTGGACAGCGGGCTGCTGCTGCTGCTGCTGCCGCTGTTCTTGGCAAGAGCATCGCTATTGCTTCCGCTTTGGACCGCCTTTAGGCTGTGGATCAACGGCGCCAACGCAGACGACGACGACGACGACGACGACGACGACGACGACGGCTGGCGAAGCACGAGCTGCTGGTCCAGGGCGGCAAATTCGAGAATGTCGCTCAGGGTGCTCAGGGCCAGGTGTGCCGGGGCGTCGATGTAGACCTTGAGCAGGGCGGCAAAGGGCGACATGGCCAGGCCGTCGGCCTTGGCAAACCAGCGGGCGGCCAGTCCGTTGCCGGCAATGGCGAGCAGGTTCTCCAGCTCCATCAGCCGCATGGCCTTGTCCTGGGCTGCGTGCATGTCTGAGGACTCGGACTCTGGCTCGGACGACTCGGCTTCGTCGCTGTGGTCGTCGCCATCGCCGCCGTCGCCGCCGACGCGCCGCAGCACGGCCATGATAAAGGGCGAGACGTCGAGGCGGATGGAGGCGGCGGCCTGGGGCACCAGCTCGTAGTAGAGGCGCAGCACGCGGCTGGCGGCTTCGCGGAACAGCACGTCGTCGGCGGCGATGGCGCGGTAGGCGTGCACGACGTCCTGCAGGGGCGGACAGCGGTCGAGAAAGAGGTCGACGACGCGGGCGGCCGACTCGCGCCACAGCCGGCTGGCCGGGTGGCGGCGCGCGGCCTCGTCGTGCATGCGCAGCACGCGGCGCAGCTTGGCCATGGCGACAGCCAGCAGGCGCATGGCAAAGAAGGGCGCCAGCTTGGACTTGTGGCCCAGGCAGCGCGCCAGCACGCGCTGCGTCAGCGGCAGCGGCAGGATGTTGTCGACCACGACCGACGTCGGCGGCGGCGTGCGGGCGTAGTCGGCGAGATGGCCGGCGGCTTTGGACGCATGGCCGCCGCCGCTGCCGCTGCCGCTGCCGCTGCCAAAAAACGGCGGCACGGCCATCTGGATGCTGTTGAACAGCAGCGCCGCATAGCCCACCCACGTGGCCGACAGCTTGGGCTCAAACGTGAAGGCGCGCTTGGCCAGAAAGTACCAGGCCACCAGCTCCGGCGCCGCCCGGAACACCGCCAGCACCAGCTCGCTCTGTCGGGCACTGGCCCACGGCCGCAGCCCGGCCACGAGCTCGCCCAGCACTCCGTTGTGCACCGGCACCTCGTTCCGGTACTTGTCCATCCACACGACCGTGTCCAGCCCTGCCGTGGCGGCGGTGCTGGCGATGCTGGCGATGCTGGCGATGCTGGCGATGCCGCCCTCCTCCTCGTCGAAATCCGCCGCCACCAGCGCGCTCTCCACGTCTTTGGGGTAGTAGCCGTGCTGCTCTCGGAGCACGCCGCTGCTCGGCGACGTGCACACGTGCAGGAGGAAGCGGTGCGCCGCCTCGGGCACGGAGATGGACGTGTCGTTTCTGTCGTTTCTGTCGTTTCTGTCACTGCTGCCACCGCCTCGCGAGTACGAGTACAGGCCGGCAATGCGCGTCAGCGTGGCCGCGTTGAGCAGGCGGGCCTTTGCCGATCTCGGCAGCCGCCGGTCGTGCACGACCAGCGACAGCACGCCGTCCAGCACCTCGTGCACCAGGTACGGCGGGTCGTCCTTGATCATCTTGGTCAGCTGGCCCATGATGTCGCGCTGGGCCAGCAGCTCCGCCTTGGCTTCTGTGTGCAGGAACTGGAACGACGCCAGGAGAAAGCGCACGGCATTGGTCCGCACCGACGTGCGCTGGGTGGTGGTGGTGGGGGGGGGAGAAGCAGCATCAGACGTCTGCCTGTCTGTGGTCGGCTCCCGGCCTTCGCCGACGAGCCGGATGCCCATGTTCCGCGCCAGCGAGCGGTACGTAAAGGCGCGCGCGCGGAACAGCGGCCGCGCCACCGCGCCGCCGTCAAAGCTCACCACCTCGCGCAGCAGGCGCAGCGTCGGCGAAATCACAAACTCCTTGCCCTTGTCGGCCGCCAGGTTGCGCCCAATCAGCTCCAGCTGCCGCGCCTGCAGCAGCGTCCGGCAGATGCCCCGGCCCAGCTCCGCCAGCGCCAGCTCCTGTCCCACATACTTGAGCAGCAGCCCCAGCACCACCGGCACCGCCGACAGCACGCCGTCGTGGCCCATCTTCGCCCCATAGCTCCACGTGTCCATCACGTCCGGCAGGTAGACCGCCTGGCCCTCGTCGAGGTCGTCGCCGTCGCCGCCGCCGCCGCCGCCATCTTCATAGCTCTCCGCATGGCCCTGGCGCGGCCGCAGCGACTCCAGGTACGAGTGCAGGATCGCCACGTCCGCCGGCGTTCGTGTCTCGGCGTCGTTGAGCCGGTCCAGCAGCAGCTTGAATGACTGCAATCCTGGAAGAAAAAAAAAAATGTCAACACAAAAAAACTTCCACTACACATTCCACGCATGCAGAACACAAAACTTCCACTGCACATTCCACGCATACAGAACAAAGACAGCGAAACAGAGCCTGGCACCCCCGCCCACAACGTACCGTGGCGAGCTTGCTGGAGATCCTGGCGAAAGGCCAGAAGCTGCATCAGCTGGCGGGCCGAATGGATCGACTCAAACGTCGGCGCTTCGTGCACCACGCGCGCCCGCTTCCGAGGCCTGTCCCCGTCTTGGGCAGGCTCCCTTCGTCTTCTCATGTCGTATCGGGTTGCATCGGCAGCAGCTTTCGAGGCAAAAGTGCGAAAAGTGTGTACAATACATAATCTCCACTCGTAAAAAAAAAAAAAATTATCGATAGGGAGAAAAATAGAAAAAATTACAGAATTGCCGTATTTTGCTTCACCGCCTTTTCGCAGCTTCGCTAGTGCATTTGCCCAAATAGGCAAAATTGGGTTACAGTGCTCTAGGTGCTGGAACGGGAGACTAGACCAGCATTGGCTGCTCTATTACCACTGTAATAGCGGCACACTACTCGTTTATCGCCTATCAAAACACTCGCAAATGGTGACCGCCGAGAGGGGAACCCCTTATTTTTCTTCGGCGGTCGCCAACAAAAAATCCCAGTCTCCACTTCCCATCTCCAAATGCGTAGATAATAATATGAATACCACCCCCCCCAACCTCAACCCTTTTCTTTATTCGTGACCGTCGTCTCAAACCAGACTTTCGCCTGCGTCTACGCATTGCGTCTACGGAATTTTCACGCTGTTGCTCGGCTCTACGACTATTGCTTGCCCAGAGCGTACGCTGTTTATCTCGTGCCGGTCTGGCAAACAGGGCCTTTTCTTCTCAGGACCGTCTCAATAGCCCTGCGATTTGAAGCCGCAACAGCACCAACAACCACAACAACCACAACCACGGCAGCGGCAGCAGCAGCAGCAGAAGCAATAGCGTTCTCTTCTCTTGCTTCCTTGTCATCGCTTGCCGGTCTCCTCTCCAAAGCACAAAAGCAGCAGCCCTCCCGGTTGCCACGACTGCTGCTGTCGAACCAACTCCGACGATCTCGTGTGCCTTTCCAGTTCCATTGTCCAGCTGCTGCCCCCTCTTGTCGCGCAGCCATGTCGACGACGACTACGACCACCACGGCTGCGCAGCCAATCACGGCAGACCACATTCTGCGGCTGTTCCCCGACATTGACACCAGCGGCGACGCGCTCGAGGGCCATGACGAGGAGCAGATCCGGCTGATGGACGAGACGTGCATTGTGCTGGACGAGAACGACGTGCCCATTGGCAAGGCCAGCAAGAAGATCTGTGAGTGTGGTGGTGTGGCTGTGCTGGTCTTTCTTTGGTTTTTTTTTCTTTCTTTTTTGGTTTCTTTTTCTTTTCTTTTTTGGTTTTTCTTTTTCTTTCCTTTTCCTTTTTTTCTTTTCTTTTTTTTTTCCCCTTTTCTCTTTTTCTTCTTCCGTTCTAACAGCCCCAGGCCACCTGATGACCAACATCGACCGCGGCCTGCTGCACCGGGCCTTTTCCGTCTTTCTGTTCGACGACCAGAACCGGCTGCTGCTGCAGCAGCGCGCCTCCGAGAAGATCACCTTTCCCGACATGTGGACCAACACCTGCTGCTCGCACCCGCTGGCCATGCCCAGCGAGACGGGCGCAGCGCTGCCCGAGTCCGTCGAGGGCGTCAAGCGCGCGGCGCAGCGCAAGCTGGACCACGAGCTGGGCATCCGCAAGGAACAGGTGCCGCTCGACGATTTCCGCTTCTTGACCCGCATCCACTACAAGGCTGCTAGCGACGGCAAATGGGGAGAGCACGAGAGTACGTGGTTTTTTCTCTCTTTCTATCTCATTCTCTATCTCTGTTTTTCTCCTCCCAACACCTGTCCCCTCTCTCTCTCTCTCTCTCTCTCTCTCTCTCTCTCTCTCTCTCTCTCTCTCTCTCTCTCTCTCTCTCACTCTCTCTCTCTCTCTCTCACTCTCTCTCCCTCTCTCTCCCTCTCTCTCCCTCTCTCTCCCTCTCTCTCTCCCTCTCTCTCT